>CM035437.1:135179713-135217213 GCA_020310875.1 Ceratopteris richardii
ATGACCTCAATAAGGGAAGTGTTATTGCTCCCTCTTATTTAAAAGGAGAAACCCTAATCTTTGTTAGGGTTGTAGATTTTTATCATATTTAAGCACACAAGCTGAAATTCTTTAATATAGTCCTATTTTATTCTTATCCTATAGCTTGTAAGTCCATGGTCTTGCACCACCTCCTAAGGCGGATACGGGAGAATCCACCTCTTCCCACCATGTCCATTTGCTTGTAGCATGCCTCCTCTTGGTGTTTGATCTGCTAGTTTGCGATGAAGAAGCCATAGGGGGAGAGAATACTATGAGGAGAAGACAAAAGACGAGAAGGATGAAGAGAAGGTTGAGAGGATAGACTCTAGAGAGAAGCCCTTGAATTTGCAAGTGTGAAGCTAGCTCAAGCCTTCATGGCACATGCACATAGGCTGCCTGCTCTGAAACCTCCAAGTGGCAAATGAACTTCTAAGGTTCATGAGCTGAAATGGGATCTATTTATGCTTGTAAAAGGATTGAGGAAGCTTCTAAATGCCTCCCAAAAAAGGCACTAAAACAAGCCTTAAAAGATCACGAAAAAATCCAAATTTTGAACCTCCAAATAATCCCGTCGAAACTGCCCGCCGTTTTGTGCCATCCTCGATCATGCATGTTCACATGATGGCATTCCAGGGATGCATTCGCGGGATGGAACCTTGTTTCAGATATGCACATGGGGATGCCTTGGCGTCCCCTTTCCAAATCGCTCGGGGACGGCATGACCTGGGAATGCGTCTCCTTTGTGACTTTGGGAGAGTTGTTCTAATATTATTTTGGAAAAGAGCTAGAGTAGAAAGAGGTGACTCTAGTGACACATCCAATTTTCGCACTCTTAGACCTTGCAACAGGCCCCATGAATAAGTTGGATCAAGTTTCAGATTGACATTTAGTGTTTCTCATCCAACCATTGTGTAACCTAGAGTTTTGGTGGCTCTTGAACTTGGAGGCTTTGTGAGTTCAAGTGGTAACACACATCTTAATTAAGCTCCAGTTCACAATCAAGATATATTTGGTAAAATCTAAGGACTTAGTTAAGATATCTTGGCTCTTAATGTTGTTCTGTTACTGGTGATGACATTTTTTCCTATCCAATTATTTTTCCCCTTTCTTCTCCATGCTGTAAAGATAACACAAGAATGGAGTTTTCAAGTATTTACTTGAGTGTGTCACTTTGTCTCTGCATGAAAATGTGAATACCCCAAGGTGAATCGTATGCCTATTTGGCAATGATGCTCATGAAAAAAAATAAAGATGTGTTAAGAATTTTGCGCATCACAAGTTCAGTCAATTGTAGTGTTTTCTGCTGTCTGACTATTTTTTTAGGGGTCTATTTCTGCTGTTTTTTCTTGATTGTCTGTCTTGTTATAGCTTATATTTGCCAGTCTTCTCACTTTTCCTGGTACTCTTTTTCCATAAAATTACAACAAATCAAAGAATCCTTTTTCTTAGCCAAATCATTCAATTTGATGTGCCCTTTGAAAGAATGTTGGTGATAAATTTAGGAGGAGATGCATCTCTTTCATGCGTGAGTTGGTATATACATTGTTTAAAGGCTTCCTTTGAAATAGATTTCTGTTTTCCCATTGCCAGTGAATGCTCCTCCAAACGAGAGACTCCGTACCTGTATCCTGAAGCAAAAAGCATCCTCAATGCACTGAAAAAGAAAGATGTTAAAATGGCAGTTGCATCTCGGACTCCCACCCCAGAGATTGCACGAACTTTTCTCAATAAGCTAGGGCTCACAAATTTATTTGTTGATCTGGTATGTTTCTTATGCATGTATGCCATAGTGCATCAGTTTTTCCAGAAGTTTGTCATAATCATATCTCAGCGATGCATCATAAAATTGTGTTTCAAACTTTTCAAGGAGGAAAAAGAATTATTTGTCCTTATCAAGAAAGTCAGTTGTCTCAAAAATGACACATTGATGTTACATCTTGCTTTTAATGGAGACCTTTGCATGAAGAGCATAATTCAAGAATGTCTTGTGGGAAATTTTATGTCAATACATAATTGACATTCTCGTTTAGGAATCCATTGAGCTCTTCTGAATCCTAGCAGGTTCACTGTTCAACATGGTTTTTTCGTTTCCTATTGATGCTTTCTTCTTCAATCTGGGTTCTGCAATGAGTTTACAATTGACAAAACGTAACAGATATAGACATCCAAGTAACAGAGATGACATTTAGTTGGTAGAGTGCCTTATTAAAACTCACACAGTCAGCAATTTGAGTCCGTTAAGGGTCAATCAGGATGCACTGAGGAGGAAATGAGAGTATTTGAGCCCAATACTTGAGCTTCATGCTCAAGGACTTTGAACTTGAGACACGAATGAATGGTAAAGGCTAAAGGAGGAGGGGAGATGTGGACTAAGGATTATTAGTAGGCTGTAGCTACTCCCAAGAGCAGTTATTTTAAACTGTGCTGTTATTATTTTTCGTACCATTCTGCATAATTTTCTTTTTAGAACATTTCAACACTTACTGAGAGGCACTTTCCATTCCACTTTTCACTGTCATGTATATGCTTCCAACCAGTTTGATGCATTCTGGCATTTATCATTCTCATATTATTGCTCAGGCCATATTTCATTTGGCAGGAATGTAGGTAAGTTAGTTCAAAGCTTGTCTTTCATTTTGTGATGTGCAAATAACACAGTACTCTCTCTCTCTCTGTTGTTAGAAAAGCAACCTTCCATAAGGGGAGACGCGCATATTTAAGAAATTTCAGAATTTGGCAAAGTCAAAGATGGTCAACATTGGTCAACAAAAAATGGTCATATTTAGCAAGTCAAACTAATGACAGATTTGGATAGTGCTCTTCAAGAGGTGGAGCTACGAGGAGGAATAGGAGCATAGTAGGAGCATACTGCAAGCATTCATTATATGCTTCTTGTAACTACAAGTACTTCATTTGTTGTTATGTATGGAATATGTGTGGAGCTTGGCTTCTTTATCCTTTCTTGACTTGTCTATTCTCCATCTTGTGTCTATTTTCTTTTTGTCTCAATATTAACGGTGGGCCTAAAAACTGACAATCTTTGACCATGTTTGCAGAAGTGCCTCCTTCACCACTTGCTTTTCTCCCGATTTCTTCATTCAATCCCCTCACACCATCAAAAGTAAGATTGGGGTTGATTGATAATGAGACCACCAAGGTTTCCCAAGAATCAGGAAGTGTCATAAGCAGAAAAATAGCTTTCAGCTTATCATCAAAGGGAGGCATCCCTGAGTCTTGCAACTGTGAGAGAGTACCTGTAAAATGAGACAAGTGTTCTGCAACGCTCTTGGACTGATCCAATTGCATCAAAGGGAGGCATCCCTGAGTCTTGCAACTGTGAGAGAGTACCTGTAAAATGAGACAAGTGTTCTGCAACGCTCTTGGACTGATCCAATTGCATCCTTACTAATTTCCTCATCAAGTGTACCTGATTAACGTGTGTGGTGTTCTCATAGGTGGCCTTAAGCTTGGCCTACAACTCTAGCTGTAGTAATGCCCTTGAGGTCTACAAGAATGTCATCAGATACAACCATTTTTATGTAAGTGATTGCCTTTTTATTCAGATTATGCCACGCATCATCTGACATGTCTTCCGGCTTTCTTGCTTCCAATGCTCTCTCACAATCTTTGAGGAAGAGAATTCCTTGAATTCGCTCCTTCCAAAGATCAAATCCTATGCCCTCAAAGCGCCGAATCTCAAAAAGATTCTTCATATATGAGGATGATGACGATGCCATGATTGCACATATAAGAAGTTAATGTGCTGAAATTTTGGGGAAAATGCTCCAAAAACAGTGTACCACCTCTAAAAGTAGTGCACAACATCTTCAAACACCTGTAGGAGCAAAATCGAGCCGATTGGAGTACAAAATCAGAATCTGAAATTTTCTGAATTTTTTTGCAGAAAATTCCAGCAAGCTAATTTGTGCCAAAAATCAACAATTTTGACTTCTTTTGACCTCAATGTGCGTATGTAAGGCTATAACTTAGCCTTTAGAACCAAATAGGAGCAAAAGCTCCAAATTTCGCTTCAGAAATTTCTGAAATTCTAAGGAAAATACCACAATTTGTTGTACATAAGCAATTTCTTTTGCCACAATTCAATACATAAGGTGCTAGACCTGTGTATTGCTGTTATGACTTATGAAACACTTGTTTATACCTGTAAAACACCTGAAAACAACCTGTTATGAGCTGTTGAGATTCCCAAAATGATCCTCTTGGCCCCGGAGCAAAGTTCTTCGCAATGAAATCAAAGATAATCGTGAAAGTGTGGTTTTCTTTGTTGTACAACACCTGTGCAGCAACTCGGAAACCCTAAATCAGCTCTGATACAAGTTGTTAGGGTAGAGATGTGGTGTTGAAGGGGTAGAGGATGTGTGTTTGATCCTCAAAAGGGGAGACGATAGCCAGGAATGGAGGCGTAGTTGCTTAGAAGAGAGAGGGAGAGGATCGATCAGCTTTTGGGAGGCTTCACTCAAAGTGAGTTAGCTAAAAATGTTATTGAGTTATGTTATAAAGAACCCTTTAAGGGTTGGCCAAGTTCACATTGAACTTGACCCAAAAATAAAGAATAAGTGACTAAGCCTTTATAAATAGGCCTATACACATGTATACACTATAAAGGGGTCATTTAGGGCTTTACCCCAAGACGTGTGTCCTTCACATTCAAGTGCGATCAAGGGAGAAGCGATTTGAGATTGGAAGCATTCTTAACCCTCTCGGTCAATTCTTAGCCTAGGTTAAGCACGCCTAATTGTATTAACTAATTAGAGCGACGATAAGCGGGACATATGTACAAGAAATCCTAATTAATCAAGTTAAAGTATAGTTAAGATATTGTTGCGGCAAACCCTAAGGGAAAAGAATATAAAGAGGTCGATAAAAACTTCAAGTGCGATAAAAACTCAAGTATTTCTCACGATGTAAGTTAGTGGACAAGAAGTGACAATTCAAGTAAAATAAAAAGAAGAAGTGATTGATACAAAAGAACATTGCAACACAGTTTACTTGGGAAGTTGGGGTTAGTAGATAAGGCTTATGAACCTTAGATCAGAATCTAGATAGACATCTAGGTCGGGATAGACAAAGCACTAGATCTGGTGTCAACTAGATAGTGAGGTCGTGGGCTCAACAACTCAATGATTATCTTTATGTGTCGAGTTCAAAGACCAGTGACTCAAAGATGCCATATAGTATGGAGAGGCAAAGAGGTAATTTTGATGTTGCATACCTAGAGAAGCTAGAAAGGCCATATAAGACTCAATTGGAGTATATTAGGGTGAACGGATTAGGTGCTCGCATCTATGAGGATGATACGAGAAGGTCTATTGTCCAACTTAGGAGTCTAGATCAGCTTGATACACCCAGTGGTCAAGTTTGAAGAAGGCCCGTATATTGATTAAGTAGTCTACTTAGACAACACCTCACAAAGTTTGTGGTATCGGAGCATGCCAAGTGTAGGCATGCCTGCCATGCTCCGATACCACAAGTTATATAAAGTTTGACACCAGATCTAGTGCTTTGTCAATCCCACCCTAGATGTCTTCCTGATCTAAGGTTCATAAGCCTTATCAGTTAACCCAACTTCCTCGGTACAACCGCCTTGCGATGTCCTTTTATATCAATCACTTGTTCTTTTTATTTTACTTGGATTGTCATTTCTTGCCCACTAATTTACGTTGTGAGGAATACTTGAGTTTTTATCGAAGTTGAAGTTTTTGTTGACCTCTTTGTATTCTTTTCCCTTAGGGTATGCCGCAAAAATATCTTAACTATACTTGAACTTGATTAATTAGGATTTCTTGTATTTATGTCGTGCTTATTGTCACCCTAATTAGTTAATACCACCAGTCGTGCTTAGCTTATGCTAAGAATTGATCGAGGGGCTTAAGAATGCTTCCAACCTCAAGTGGCTTCTCCTTTGATCGGCACTTGAATGCCGAGGATACACGTTCCCAAGCTTGCAATACACTTACCACCTTGCTTTGGCCTTCACTTTACCTTGCTGAAGACACCCTTGAATGACTCTTAATGGACTCATAAAAGTCCCAAGTTTAGATCTAGCTTTAGTTTTAATTTATTTGGTTGACACTTTTGATTTAGAAATTTGTTTCTTAAAGACCTATTTTCCTCATGTATCGCAGAAAAACCCTCTAGAGCTCCCTTGGCTTCCTAATCCCACCTGAAGGTCAACTTCAGTTTACCTTATCTAAAAATCAACACATTATTTTTAAGAAGAACAGTTGAGTTCGTGTTAGATTTGAAACGAGCTTTTTGACGAATTCTAGAGCTCTAAAAACGGATTTTGGATTAGAAAGTTATGTAAGTTCAGGTTCTTGGGGGCTTAACAAATACAAAACCTCTGTGGATATTTATGTTTTTGTTTGTAGCATTTGTAATTGTGTAGGTAAAAGAGCTTGAAAAAGTGCCAAAATTTAGCCCCAATTTTCAAAAATTACAACCTTGATGTTTTTGCTTAAATTGTCTGTCTATTGCGATAGACGGTGTTTGTCGCGATAGATGGTGTGGGAGCGATTCGCGACGGCTGGTGGATCGAGTCAACCGTCTCGCTAAAGGCACACGCGGGGTGCTTGGAGCAATCTCAAGTAGTTTGAAAAACTCAAGGAAATAATTAATAGTTCATTTGAAACCATAACCTACTGTCAAGAACTTTAGAATCAAAATCATCAAACTGTTTCAATCATCATGTTCATCCTAGGAAAACATATGCTCTTAATGCTTGAAAGTGGTATTAAGGAGTAGCTCAAAAAAAAATCACTTACTTGAACTAGTATCTATCCTTTACAACAAGTCAAAAGAGTTCACATATGTTTCATAGTACGTATTAGCTAGCCTTCTTTTCTTTATGATTAAACACATTACATTTGAGATTAACGTTTAAATCATACGAAAGTTCATTCAAACATATAGATCAATAGGGATAGCGATTATTGATTTTAGTTCTCCTATTATTAATGCCATCAATCAATTTCAATTTGCAAATGATCAATGCAATTCATGTGTATTTCAAATGCCTTCCGATAAGTTCCAAGACTTCTTTGACAGTTACAATGCTATTTTCAGCTTATAGATGCCTTGTTTTCCATAGGTTTAAGGAAATTTCTCAGCGCATATCTCAAATCATGATTGGAAACGAAAAGGTTAATCAAAACACAATTCAGTTCATTACAGTTATTCAAAAATCTTCATTCTCATTGTCATTTAAGAAGACGTGATATCAAAATAAAGTAAATTCGTAAGTTTCAAACTTTAGAATCGATGTGCTAAGCATTAGCGCATATTCTCGATAAGTTAAAGTCCAATAAAGACAATCTTCCTTATCTGACAGCGTCAACTCCAGTTTGCATTTACCGTTTTCAGAAATTCAATATATCCATGGAACCACAGTACTTCAATAGCTGCAGATGTGTTAATAAAATCCAACTTGAAAATTAGAAAAGGTTCATATTTCCGAAAACGTGCATAGAGACAGCTTAACAGAAGAACAGCTACTTATGATCAAAACTCGTAATTGAAATCTTTGCGCATCAGGTGGCGTCCATCATATCTTTGAAACACGTTCGTCAGGTACATAAACATCAATAGAGATTGGTCAACTTTTGTCACATTTTAGCAGAGAGTTTACGCGGTTGAGCGCTAATGGCAGAACAATAATCATCTGCACATCGTTTCAGATCATACAACAGTTGAAATAGAAGAAGGAGGTGCACCAGTTATGGTGTTCAGTGGGAATAAATCAACATATGCAATTGATAGCATCCTTTTATCGGAGGATTCAGCTAAAAGCCATTCCGTACTAGTCCTGATTTTTGCAGATTACTTAAATAATTAGAGCGTTGCGCAGAGAAATTCAAAGAGAATAAAAACGCAGAAGATAGTAGTGAAGAGCATGTGTAATGCTTTCAGGTGCTGTCAGATTAAAAAAATTGAATCAACGCAGAATTGGCTCAGCGCTTCAGAGGTTTGATTGCACAATTATAATTGGCTATGGCATCATCGATTGAATCACAGAGCATACCTTCTAGTTTGTCCAGCCGTCAGGTTATTCAGATCATATGCTTTAATTCCCTTTGCTATTAGAGCATAAATCACGCCATCAGTTTGCCGTCAGCAGCCAAGAAAAATAACCATGACAATCATCAATCAAGTTTTCGTTGTCGTATGACCAATTTGTAAGAACTTGTCGCCACAGAGCATAGGTCTAGCAACGAAGGCAGCATGGCGATCATCTCCTCCCTCAGTCTTCACGTAGAAAACTTCTCGTCGATGTCTTCAATGATTGCCGCTCTCCACCCCTATCTGCCTTCTCAGGACATGCGCCAGTCTTTTCCCTCTTCCCCGTCTCTGCTTCAGTCCATAGCACAGATAGAGAGTGATCCCCCCCCGTACTAATCATGGCCTTCTCCATCGATCAGAGTGCTTCCTCCTCTCTTCTTTTTTTCCTGATCGTCCTCCCCCCTTTCTACTGGTCGTGCATGAAGCCCTTTTAACTTGCGCACCTCTACTCCATGCAGAATTGCTTGTTTTCTCTACTTCATGCGTTCTTTCCTTTTCGTACTTGTCGCCTTTGTCGTGCACAGCTCCACGTTGATTATTTGGTTGCATGCTTCCTCTAGAATCATGCGCACAAGTCACGCATGCTGGATATTAGAAAATATAAGAGTGTCACATCTGTTTTGATCATTGAATAAATTACATAATAACGATTTTTGTTGAATCAATCCTTCTTGCTTCAAATTTGTTAAGAAAGGTAAGCTCGCTTGAGGAAAATCAAGCTTTGTAGAAGTCATGCTTCGAGTTTGACATCATGAAATTATCTCTATAAAGCTCAAAAATCACTGATTAATAATCTTCATATTCTCTAAATGAATGAGTTATTTTTGTGATTGTCTTCTCAAGTGAGGAGAGAAAATCTCTCCGACAATGTTGTCTGTCGTGATAGGCCTGCATGTCTCGATAAACGGGTGTCAATCGTGATAGATCTATATGTAGCGATAGATAGGTGTCTGTCGCGATAGACAGTCTCTATCGTGGGCGCCTGTCTGTCGTGATAGATGGATGTCTATCGCAATAGAAGCTATCTATCGTCTATTGTGGCCTTTTGTCCGTCGCGATAGACGGGTGTCTGTCATGATAGATGATTGTCTTTCGTGATAGACCGATATATGTCACTAGAGACGGGTTTTCGTTGTCTATCGTTTGTCGCAGATTTCGGTCTTTCGCGATAGACACTCACGGGCGTCTATCGCGATAGATGGGTGTCTATCGTGAAATCGGTCTATCGCGGATTTCAGCCTAGACGGTGTCTATCGTGATAGACGATGTCTATTGTGATAGACGATGTCTATTGCGATAGACGATGTCTATTGCGATAGATGATGTCTATTGCGATAGAGGATGTCTATTGCGATAGACGATTGTCCGTTGTCTATCGTCTAAGGTGGATTTGGTTTGTCGCGATAGAAAAAAAACACAAATTTTCAGGATGTTTCTAGTGATTTGGGATGCTCTAGTTGTTCGGTTTATCGTGGAATGCATGAAAACAAGAAATACTAACTAGGTCGTCGTCTCAGAAACTGTGTAGAGGTTAGTCATACCTACGAAGGCTGCCGGAGATGGTGATACAGTCGGAACTTGCAAGAAATGCTCACAAACAACAAGAAAACTGAATGCACGAAAACTCTCTTTTGCTCTCTCTCACAAATGGAATGAGAGGATTGAGGTAAGGAAGGGAATATGACCAAAAAGCTGAAAATTCAGCGAAGAAGGAGATGAAGGTGGAGGATGGTGAGGATAATGATGATGATGTAGAAATAAAAAAATGAAAAGTAAAGAAATTACCTATGACTCCAATGTTACAACTCTATATTTTGCCATCACACGCTCTCAAAGCTCGCTCCTCGGCAAAGCCTCCAAATTTGGTGTCACTCTAGCACAATGGTGATTACCAATGTGAGGAGATCCACTTCATAATTGTCAATCTTCGGAGATGTGGGGTTGGTATGTGACCATGAGTAAGTGAAGTGCACACGTGAGTGAGTGAGAAGCACAGAAGCATGCACAAACATATACACACATGCGCACATAAGACAAGAACCATAGTTGGTACTCGTACCAGTACGAGTAGATTCGTACGTACCTCGTACCGTACGTACTAGTGGTCAAAGCTTCACCTTAATGGTCTTCTTTAGCGCAAGACCAACATGGTCTCGCTGCGCGCCTGGTCTTCCCTTCTTGACTTTACGGTCTTCGCTTAAGCAACGTATTCGTACCAATTGGTACCAAAATTTTTATTTTCCATTTTGACTTGAATTTATTAAGAAAATACATTGGTTTTGTAGCTATGCTAGTTAGAGAACAATTATCTTCATAGATAGATACAATATTATGCATATTCATGGCAAAAAGTACCCTTCATATGTGTACACTCCCATGTACATGAAAAGATGAAAAAAAAAAAATTCGTGCTAATATCGTACGGATTCGTACCTCATGATTAGTACGTACCTGGCATGGTACTATTACGTACCGTACCTGTCGTACGGATCGTACCTGACCAACTATGGAAAGAACAAAGAGTGGAATTATGGAATGCTTTCAATTAGAAAAGAACACTAATACAAAAGCTTTAATCTTTACCAAGCAAACCTAAAAAATGAGCTCTCTAGCTCTTTTTATAGGTTTTCACTAGCTTTGGCCCTGTCTAGACCTAGTGTCCGGTCTAGTTAAAAATTAGGTTTTAGGGCTTATTTGAGGGCTCAAATAGAGTTTAAAAATTATGAAAATTGATACGCAGATACTTCTAATACTCCTCAAGCTCGAGGACTCCTCGACTTGAACAAAATGGAGTTGGAACTATCCAAAGCGATATTTACAATGTTTGTGTAGTGATAAAAATTACTCTTGATTGAAAATATTTTATGAAAATTTGATTAAGCCTATTCTTTGCCTGATTTGCATGATGGTTCTATCTCCTTGATTCTTCTAACCCCTTTCTTTGGCCTTCTTGTCCTTTGATACTTTTAGCGGTCTTCTCTCCGGTATCAACTCAAACACAATCGAATTGTTACTGATCCACATATGGGTTAATTTTTGAAACTTAATAGTCTGAAATGTATCTTTCTTGCACGTCGATTCTCTCATGCACTACCGAGAGAGAGAGAGAGAGAGAGAGAGAGAGAGAGAGAGAGAGAGAGAGAGAGAGAGAGAGAGAGAGAGAGAGAGAGAGAGAGAGAGAGAAAGAAAGAAAGAAAGAAAGTCATATTAACGTCTACTTGAGGCCAAACTTGGCCTATGAGACAAAACCATGTACAAGTGTAGTAACCCTGTGCAGAAAATGAAATGAGAAAAGTACTTACTACATAAAGCTATATCGGGCTGGAAAAGGCTGGGAAGAGGTGGCTCTGACTCTGCAGATAATGGCCACCTAATACATGGGAGGCCCATAATGTGAGTGAGTAAAATACCCTAGCTACTGGTGATGGGTGGAGGTGGGTGTAGTATGTGGTACATCGGGGGCGGTCTGAGTGCCTCCTGAGGCTACCTAGGTGAGTGAGAGAGAGAGAGAGAGAGAGAGAGAGAGAGAGAGAGAGAGAGAGAGAGAGAGAGAGAGAGAGAGAGAGAGAGAGAGAGAGAGAGAGAGAGAGAGAGAGAGAGAGAGAGAGAGAGAGAGAGATATTAACGTATTCTGAAGGCCAAATTTGGCCTAAAAGACAAAACCATGTACAACTGTAGTAACCCCTGTGCAGAAATAAAAAAATGGAAAAGTACTTGCTACACAAAACTGTGTAGGCTTGACATGGAAACAACCACAGGATAGTGTACTAGGTGACAGAGAGGTAGTGGGGATAATGTAGTGGTGTGTGGGGAGATATGGCTCTGACTCTACAGATAATGGTCATCTAATACATGGGGCCCTGATGATGGGAATGTATATGTATATCCTAGCTACAAGTAACGGGTGGAGGTGGGTGGAGTATGTGGTACATCGGGGGCGGTCTGAGTGCCTCCTGAGGCTACCCGGGTGGTGGTGGTGCGCCTGTGCTCCATCATGTGGTCATGGGCTATATTGATGCGAGAAATATCCTCTGATGCGTGAAATATCCTCCTTGTATAGTCGTGGTCGTCCGTACGAAGCTCTATGTGGTCGATGTCGCTCTCTTTGCGCCGCTGCCTTTTGGAGCATTGGCCCGATGCCTTTGGAAGGTGGGCTGGTCTGATGTAGTCCATCTCACTGAAAGAACTGAGTAATGGTCTTCTGTGTACTCATCCGTGTCTGATGCGTGGGCTGTAGCAACGGCTCTCGACACTCATACGCTGCTGTGAGGAATTGTCCCAACCTCTGCTGGTCTCCAATGGTCATGCACAATTGTAGTGACTCCTCTATATGGAATTGTGCTCATGGATCTTAGTATGCTCGGCATCTGGTAACAAAGTGCTTCACACTCTCTATCTCTGTATGGCATAATGGGCACCACCTCTCCTCTCTAGGTACTCCTTTGGTCCGACCCCTCTCGATCTCGAGCTGATGTGATGAATCTCGAAGCTTCCCGATGACGACTCTGAGGTGATATGATAAGTATGTCTCCATGTATCGCGAAGTCTCAATAAAGCCCTAATCTGAGATCTGTAGAAAATGCTCACTGTAGTAGAGAATTTTCGGTGGCAGTGTATCCCTGGGGCTAATCCATGTCTTCTGTATGTATGTATGCCATATCTCTTGGCGAATGACCTTGTTCCTCTCGTGGTGGGAGAGTGAATAGGTGGGGGCTTGTAAGTTGTACCATACAGGTGGTAGTCTGTCTATGTCAAATCCATGCTGGGCCCGCCAATCTTGTGTCTGTGCGTACCATGAGGAGGTGTCACCTCCCATTGCCATGTCGCGTGATGCCTGGAAAGCTCGATAAGTGATGCCCTCGGTGTCCAAGCTCTGTATCCTGTGTTATAGGCATAGCGTCGAGAATAGTGCCTCTACTAGCATCGGTGGTGCAGCCCCAACCCCTATATGGCTGCTCCATAGATGAGCGCTTGCGTAACCAAAGTGCCTCTACTAGCTAACCCCGGCCCCTATATGGCTGGAATAGTGCCTCTACTAGCTAACCCCGGCCCCTATATGGCTGCTCCATAGATGAGCGCTTGCGTAACCAAAGTGTCGAAGAGCCATCCCTTTGTACGGGGCTCCTGAAAATGTGCCCGGTGGCAGTGTCTCTCCATCAAGGTTAGTGCTGCGTATCCACGTGTGATGCGATCCCGGGCTGCCTGAGACATAGAAAACCACAGAGAGAGAGAGAGAGAGAGAGAGAGAGAGAGAGAGAGAGAGAGAGAGAGAGAGAGAGAGAGAGAGAGAGAGAGAGAGAGAGAGAGAGAGAGAGAGAGAGAGAAAGAAAGTGTTTTTACGTCTATTAGGAGGCCGAACTCGGCCTATGAGACAAATCGATGTACATGGGTGTATCTTCTGTCTATCAGAGAAGATAAAAGTGCTGAAAAGAAGTGCTGAAAAAGAAACTGGTAAAGCTGATACATATCTCCGTGATATGCGTGTGGAGATACCCATGAAAGTGGGGGGGTGTATGGAGTGCGATATCTATGATAGTCTATATGCAAAGGGGTAGTACAACAAGCATGGGAATGCATCTGAAACGACTAACTAGCTCCATCCTGTGCTAGTGGGCGGGTGTAAGATGTGATACATAGGTGGAGGTGGAGTCACGGCCATCGTGATAGCTGCAACGGGATCAACCATCATATGGAATCGTCTCTCCTCCATGGCGCGATGGTGACGAGTCTGGATCTCTGCAATCTGATGTCGGTGATGTCTCGGGGCCCGATATCCTCTAGCACGGGGTCGTCTCCTAGCTCGAGCAGTCTGAGCCTACTGAAGAGTCACCCCTCTCGGTGTGTGGGCTGAGGGGGGGAGGGCTGCAGCACGTCGTGGAATAAAGAACTCAGTGAGCTGACTTTGTCTCCCTCGTGTATGGGCTGCTATAGTAGGCTGAGTAGGGAATCTCTGTGACTCTGTATCTCTAGTAGGAATCGCCTGAGCTGTCGCTGGTCTCTAGAGTCCATGATCTCTCGGAGGGTGGGCTGCCCTGTAAATAGAGCCCCGTATCTACCTCTGATGCCATCATATGCGCTACATCCGCATACAAAGTGCTCCTCATCCTCCATCTCTACTCTGCAAATCCTGCATATCCGCTCCTCTCTAGGAATGTCTGCGGCTCTGCCCGTCTCAATCTCTAGTCTATGTGATGAGACTCTCAACTAGCCAATCGCTACCCTCGAGCTACGAGGCATGTAAGTATCCATGTAACATGGCCGCCGGATGAAACCGTCCGCTAGGATGTCTAAGAACTGGTCTCGATAGTGCAATAGTCTCGATCCCATGTGTGGTGTGTGCCATGTCTGACTAATGTAGAGCTGCCAAAGATCCTGTCTCAGCACAACATTCCTCTCATGACGAGAGAGGTGGATGTGAGGTGAGTCTGGGTCGTACTGAAAAGGCGGCAATCTGTCCATATCAAGCCCATGGCTATCAAACCATACTCTAACCTGAGTGTACCAAGCTCTCTCATATCTTGACTCTGATATCTGTATAGATGCCTCAAAAGCTCTGCGTGTGAGTTTGTCTGTAGGGAGCTCCCTCATCCTCTGAATAAAGCAGATAGTCTGGAATAGTGCATCGACTACCATGGGTGGTGCAGCTAGCTCTGCCATGATGATGTCATGTGGTACCGACTGTTTCCCGCGAAATAGTCGCGAGATCATACGTACCTGGGGTCTCTCGATCGCACTCCACTGGGTGAGTGTGAGGCCTGGGGCCCAAACTGTCGCAGCATACATCATAGCTGGTCGGACTAGTGTGTCAAATAGCCACCCCTTCGTGCGGGGCTCCTGGAAGTGTGCCTGGTGACATCTCCGCTCTAACATGGCTAAAGCTGCATATCCTTGTGTGAGTCTATCGGTGGCTGCCTGTCTCATGCTGAAGGGGCCAGATAAGCTCGTGAATGTGACTCCGAGGTAGACATAGGAAGTGACCACCTCAATCTGTCCACCGCGGGCTGTGAATCCTGCTCCATTCCTCACCAAGGGGGAGGTGTGGAAGATCATGACCTTGGTCTTGCCAAGGTTTACTGTCAAGCCCTTCTGTGTACAAAACTCATTGAGGGCATCCAAGTGGTGCTGTAATCCATCGGGTGACTCTGAAATCAAGACAATGTCATCGGCATATAATAAAATGTGGACATGTGTACCTGCGAGGTCTGCACCCTCTCCTCCAGCTCGGAGAATGTAGTCCTCAATCTCATCGATGTAGAGACCAAATAGAGTGGGAGAGAGCGGGCAGCCTTGCTTAACACCGATGGTGCTAGCAATGGCCTCAGACATCCCTCCTGGACACTGTACTCTCCGAGTCACCTGCTCATAGAGTGCATAAATGGCCCAAATCATCCCTGATGGTACTCCCAAGCTCTGAAGGCGTTGGAAGAGCCTCTCTCGTGGCACTGTATTGAAAGCTTTGCGGAAGTCCACAAAGCAGCAGTATAGTCTCTTCTTCCGCACCCTTGCCCTGTCAATGAGGAAGCGCAAAATGAAGATGTGATCAATAGTAGAGAAAGCTCTCCGAAAACCTGCCTGGCCTCGTGCTTGTAGCCCCTCGGTCTCTGCATATGAGCCGAGCTCTGCCTCAAGTATAGCACCGTATAGTTTGGCCATGGTGCGGCCAATCACGATGGTCCTGTAATTCCCTGGATCTAGGGTGTCGCCAGATTTGTGGATAGGCACAATGGTGTGCCTAGTCCACTCCTCTGGGAAGCCCTCCTCTATAGCCTGGTTGAAGGCATGTGCAATCAACGGCGCTATAGTGGAGGCTGCATATATGAGGTGCTTGCTCTGCAATCCCGTATGGTCTGTCGAACGTCCATGTCGCAGTCGTACTATGGCCCTCTCAACCATCTTTGCTGTGAAACGAGAAGAACTAGTAGGGCGAGGCTCAAGTGGCTTGGGAATGGGAGGCTGCCCAGGCACCTCATATAATCTCTGAGCATAATCATGCCATGTGTGTAGGTCCCCAATAGGTGTGGTCGGGCGTGGCTCTCGTAGGGTACGCCATGCTGCGGCACTGTCCATACTCATAAAGAGATGGTATAGCTCAAGCACCTGTGCCTCCTCAAAGGCTCGCCTCTTCTGACGTGTGAGTCATCTGTCCCGTGGCCTGTCTCTCTGTGATCTCTCCCAATGCTCGCTGAGCTCGTAGTGGGCGGTAAGTATCTCTGCATTCCTCATCATACCAACGGTGTTGTGGCATAGTCCTGCGAGAAAGAAAGAAAGAAAGAAAGACTTTTTAACGTCTATTAGAGGCCAAAATCGGCCTATGAGACAAAACATATACATCAGTATGATCCAATCCATTGTGATCCAAAACGAAAATAAAGTGTGAGTACTGCAAACGGGTATAAAAGGAGGGATAGTAGCTGGTATCAAGGGTGTGGGGTGCTATGGGTATGCACTCTATATGCTCAATGGGTGAGATACAAATATGATATGCATAGGGAGGGGAGGCTCGATGGTATCACAACCCCCTAAATGCCTGGAGTGGGTGTAGGATATAATGCATCGGTGGGTAAGGCATCATGGCGATCCTCAAAATGCTCTGGGCGTCCAAATCGATAGGGGTGCGCTGCTGACGTCTCTGTATCTCCATGTCATGGCGTGCGTGAATCGCCTGAATCTCTCTCTGATGTGGACGAGCTCTCCGGACAAGGGGTCTCGGTCGTCGACGCTGTCGTCTAAGCTCCTCTGCTCTGTGTAATCTGACACCCCGCATCGAGCTGGGCCCTCGAGTGTATGTGGGTCTGAAAAAATCTGTAATATAAGTCTGAGGGGGGGGGGGTCAGGTGTATCTCCATCTGCTGCTGGAGGAGTGATGCGCGACGGTGCTGGAGCTCTACTAGGAAACGACCTAGAGGGCGTTGGTCCTCTGTCCCCAATAATGCCCTGATCTCTCTAGGCCCCCTGAAGAGCTGGGGGTAGCGGTCTCTGATGTCCTCATATGCCTGGCATCTACATGTGTAGTGCTCCTCGTCCTCCACCTCCTCTCTACATATCCTGCATAATCGCTCATCCCTGGGGGTATGTGTGGCTCGCCCAATCTCAATCTCGAGCTGGTGTGATGATACTCTGAGCTGCCCAATGGCCACTCTCTCAGCTGGTGCCATATATGTATCCATGTATCGTGGTCTCTGAATGAAACGATCCGCTGTCACAGTCAGGAAGAGAGAGAGAGAGAGAGAGAGAGAGAGAGAGAGAGAGAGAGAGAGAGAGAGAGAGAGAGAGAGAGAGAGAGAGAGAGAGAGAGAGAGAGAGAGAGAGAGAGAGAGAGAGAGAGAGAGAGAGAGAGAGAGAGAGTTCATGTGTGACAGGAATAGTAGGGAGAAATATGAATTGCATTTAAATCTGCACATGTACAACATAGAGTAGCCTTCATTCCTATATGTATCCTCCTTTGTCTCCCAACTTCCCATGTTCCATGGCTTTTCACATATTTTCCAACCCCTATAAAGCATGTAAGGGTTCATGTTTGAATTTACAATGGGGTTGTTTCTAGCAATATTGCCTTCAACCACATTGTTCAATTTTATGGAGGCTGGGATGGGATGGAGGGGGGTACTTATGAAAAAAAAATCTCTGTAAGTGGGTAAAAACCTTGATTTTTATTTTGGGTTTGAAGGATTAAAACAATTTAAACGATTAAATCTCGATTTAAACCTTATGATTTAAAGCTCTCGGTCATAGTAAGCTTAGATCCTATGGTTGTGATTTAATGCAAATAAAGCTATCGACAACAATAAAGCAGGGCGTCTGAAGTTTCTGAAAATAATGGAAAAGGCTGAGAAGATTTTTCCAAAATAAAAAGGATAGCTTTAGTTTTCTTCATTGGCTGCTTTTTGTGGGCAATTGTAACTATAAAAGACCAAGGGGCATAGTCACTTTAATCATCACTCAATGGAGGGCAGCCACTAGAGCTTGGGGTTGGGAGTCTATCCTTCACTTGGAAGATTGTGGTTGTGTTTTCTTCATTCTCTTCAAGAAGAGCAGCAGCCTTAGAGCTTAATAGCTTATCTACACTTGGAGGAAGATTCTCAGTCATGGAGATTGTGGAGTTATGAGGAGCAATTGCAGCATGCTTCAAGCATTATTTATATGCTTCTTGTAACTTTATGTAATTTTATTTTTTGTAACATATGGAATATATGCGGAGCTTGGCTCCTTCGTCTTTCTCTTGTCTTGTCTATTCTCCGTCTTGTCTCTATTTTCTCTATGTCTCATAATTGTGGGTCTAAAAACCAACTTCTGTCTTCTTTCCTTTTTTCTTTTGTCCATCCCTTTTATTTTTTATTTCTCTCTCTCTCTCTCTCTCTCTCTCTCTCTCTCTCTCTCTCTACATTAACACCACCATCACAAAAAGAAAAGCAAAAGAAAAATAAAAGAAATGGAAACTGGGGTTCCTTCTTTGAAGGTTTATACAAATGGGATCTTTATTATTCTTCCTATGGAAAGGGCTGAATAGACATTATTGTGATTTCAATTCTTCCATGCATATCGTAGGTCTTGAGAATGATTCAGCCTAAGAATATGAATTTTTTGTAATCATGTTTTTGTTCTTAAAGTGAGTTGTTATGCAGGAAATATTTCCCAGCTGGACGCATAAGACTGACCACTTCAAAAACATACACGAAAAAACCAGCATACCTTTCAACTCTATGCTCTTCTTTGATGATGAATACCGCAATATAAAGTCTGTAAGTATTTTTGTTTGGTCATTTTTCCTGAAAAAGTAGCTCCAGAAGGTTGTAAGACGATCAATTTTGAGCATAAATTTTTTAAATTTAAGAAGGCCGTGCACTTTTGCTAGAGATGTCTGTACACTTTTGCCTGTCAAAAGGAGAACGTGCACCAAAGGCTGGTGCATTTGCAAAGTTGTTGAGTTATGGGTTTTGGGCAATAATGGTAGTGTTTGCAGTTAATTATGACATCTGCTAGAAAAGGGAGAGAGTCGTAAAATTCAAAATTATGAACTTTGGAAGTTTTCTGAGATTGGATTTTTGTTTGTACCATCGTGTCCAAAATGTAAAGCCGACTAAGGATGCCTGAAGCTTTACAGTCAGTGCTGAAGATCTGAGATATTTTCTGACCAGTGTAATTCACATAATATGTGGCATAGTTGGGTGTCTAATGGTGTTATTTGTGGTGCAGGAGTGCCAAGTGGCACTCTTTCTTCACTCGCTGAAAAGGAAAGTGGGAGGATGTTTTTAATTGAAAGGGGCATCATTAGCTCATTCCATGGGTATATGTACAAGTATATATAATACTTATTTAGAAAAATTGAGAAAATTTACATTGGAAATATTTTCCGAAGCAAATGACAGGTAATTCAAAGAATGGGGCATGCAAGACTCACATGGACTATAAAAGATACAGTAAATAGCAAGAAACTTGGGGGCAGACAAGTTGCTATTATGCCATATGCACGATAGAAATTTCGCTCTTGGATGCCTGTGTTTTCGTGTAGTGCCCTGAAATTTATGCTCAGTTCCATTTAACTTTTAATAGGTTGAAAGTGGGGATTTACCTCCCTATGAGGTTAGTTTTATCAAGTTATTATGTTTCGTGCTTCACATGATCATCTCACCATTCAAAAGCAAAAATTTGATCCAAAAATAAATCTACTTAGGTTGGTGCTTTAATCTTTGTTCTCTTTGTGTATCCACTAAGCTTTGCTCCCATGGAGATTAAGAAGGTCTTGGACAACACATAGTTGATCACGTTAATAGAATATGTACCATTGTCCATAGAGTAACCCAAGGTGGTACGGAACGTTTGGTACGGCACGTACAGTACGCGTACGGAACATGGTGCCGTACCATATGCAAGGATATGGAACGTTACCATAATATATATAATATATATATATATATATATATATATATATATATATATATATATATAATTATATATATAATTATATATATATATATATATATATATATATATATATATATATATATATATATATATATATATATATATATATATATATATATATATAGATACATACACACATACAGACACACATAGAGAGAGAGAGAGAGAGAGAGAGAGAGAGAGAGAGAGAGAGAGAGAGAGAGAGAGAGAGAGAGAGAGAGAGAGAGAGAGAGAGAGAGAGAGAGAGAGAGAGAGAGAGAGAGAGAGAGAGAGAGAGAGAGAGAGAGAGAGAGAGAGAGAGAGAGATTTATTTATTCATTTAGTATTTGTTTAGGATATAAGAAAGAATCAAGATTCAAAGATACATATGTATGTGCCATTATCCATACATGCATGTGCATTGTGTGATGTGTGTGTCATGTAGCATATATGTATTATATATATGTCATATTATATATGTGTATTATATATATGCCATATTATATATATGTATTATATATATATGTGTATTGATGCATGTGTGTGTCATATTATCTATATGTATTATATGTATGCATTATATGTGATAATGGGCTGAATCATGAAATAAGAGGCATTTTTTTTTTTTCAGAGGAACACATTCCGAACGCTTATTGAAACAAACGTTCCATACGGAATGTTCCGAATGTTCCAATCGCGTTTGGAACGCGTTCCAATCCAACTATGGAGTAACCCATTATGTATGATAATTTCACTTGATCGATGAATATATGGTGTCAGCTATGCATTTGCTTTGATTTTTCCTAGCTTTAGGTTGCATTTTGTGCTAGGCTTCACTATGGCTTTGTTTATCATTTTTAGTAGTGATGAAATTAGTTCATAGAGCTGCCCCATGAATTAATGCTCATAGTGTATATGTGTGTGTCGTGGGGGTGTGTGTGTGTGTAAGAGCATTTATTCATTCTTAGTTTATTGGGTGCTGATGACATTAGTGGGGATGCCATAGTATTTTTTTCGATTCTGTGCATAATGAAGCTGATAGGTATATATTCTTGTAGTTGACTACCATGAGCTTATAACTTTTTAGGGTATATTTAGGGTTGGCTGGATTCATCTTGGTATTTATGTTTACCATATTAAAAGACATGGACTTTTCACTTGTAGAATCTTCATCAAAGTTTTGCTCGATTAACAAGCATGTGGATCATGTAAGCTATGCATTTGTTTTTATTTTTTCCCATCTTTAGCTTGCATCTTGTGCTAGGCCTTGTCATAATTTATGGCTAAGTTTTCCCATTACTTCCTTAAGTGATAGACACTCAATTCGTAGAGCTTTGGATGAGTTCATGCTCCTCTTTACACACACATTGTTGTTGGAACTGGGGTGGGCCTTAATAACAATAATTCACAAGTTTTCAGGATCTTCAAATAAATGAACCTTAGCATACACACCTTAAGACTCAAAAAGAGATGAGTGAGAGAGAGAGAGAGAGAATAGAGAAGATTTTCAAAGTGTAATGGTAAGGTAAAATGCTTACCTACACTATCTTATTATGAATGTCAAGTTACAGTATGTGAATATGGTTTCAAACTGAATATGAGCTGAATGTAGATACAAAAGCTGAATCTAGGCAGAATTTCAGGAACTAGATACAAGAGTTTGTGTGTATAGTTCCTAAGAGGTATGAAGAGTGTGTGTGTGTGAGAATGTAGTGAATATGAATAGTTTAGAACTGTTTTACAGCAAACCCTAATTCTGAAATTAAGGTTTCAGAAACCCTAAATCAGAAACTGATGAAATAGCAAGGGGAAAACTGATATTAGACTTGCTACTCACAATACTCAGCAATATGCTGATGATTGGCTTCCAAAATCCCCTCCAAATCTGCACCTATCACCTCCAAGCTGCCTTACGAAAATTTTAACAAAAAGCACAAAAAGCTTGGCGAAAAAGCAATTTTTGCGATCAGCTTTTCAGAAAAACGAACTTTCTTGGAGGAAGATCCGAAGGTATCAGTGTTTCTGTGAATGAATGCTCTTTCTGTATGTTTTCTGCTACCTGGTCCATTCCCCAATTTGTGGATGTGGGTATTAACTACAGGCAGTTAGTAACTTCCATAAGATGACTGTAAGGAAGGCTGCAGAGGTGGCGTCAGGGTATTCACCAAAAACTTGATGCTCATTTGACATCTTCTCTGATCCTTCTCTTAGCCGCCATGCTGGGTGGCGAAGGAAAAAGCAGCAAACTGTTGCAATCAAGCTATTGAAGAAGTTCCTGTCGGTCTTTCAGAAGCTAATATGTCATCTCTTGCATCAGAGGGAGATGTTGTTTAGGGGGGGTGAGACGAAGTGCATGCGAACAGTGTTAGCAAATGATTTTAAGAGGTCTAGTCTACAACTCGTTCGATTCCTTTTTGTTCTAACTCAAAATTCTCATTTTCAATCTGAATTACCAACCTTTTGGGGATTGGATTCAAACATGAATCTCATCTTATGTTTCAGGTATCTCAAATGGGTGTTACTAGTGTACACGTGGATGATGGCGTTAATATCAAAGCATTGAAGAAAGGCTTGACTGATTTTGCAAGATCACAAAATCAGTTGACATCAAATTCAAGTTGAATCATAGTCTATTTATAGTGATCAGCTCACAATTTGATGCATTTCACTACATATCTCTTTTGAAAAATTGTGGACTGACCAATTGTTTGAATTTTTTATTAAATTCGAGCGGGTAGAGTTGTAATTTCCTAATTGCAAATGCCTGTTCGAACTGGAGGCATTGGAGGGTATACTTGCATATGTTGCCCACAAGTGCTATATTTATCGATTCATTTTAGTGGACAGTAAAACACTGTATATTATTATTTCTTTGTTTCATATCTATAAAATAAAGTTATTTCTGGAGTCGCGTTTCCTACACGGTTTCTCATCTTTTTCGATCCTATTTACAAAATGGCAAGATCTTCATGTCGCATACAGTGAATAAAGTATAAATCGAACTGTGTGGGAAGGTTTTGAGAAGTTACATAAAAGGAAGTCGATTTCACAATTACAGGGGCTTTCCGCACTTTTATTGAAAGATAGACGTATTTATATATATATGAATGTGCCAAAAAATTTCAGATGTTAAAGTATTTCTTTTAACTTTTAAGAATAAAAAAATAAAAATCTTGATCTTCTAAAAAATGCCATCCATCAGGAGAATATGCATCAAATGCAAACGGCCATTTAAATTGTTGTATCTCTGAAGGAAAGTAATGGATAAATACGTCTAATCCTGGAAAACTCTTGCAATTGACGCATTAGCCTACTTCGGAGAAAGAGAAGTCTCAATGCGATGCTGTTTGCAAACTCATTGATCGTTTATTTTGTGACGGTGGAATTACATCGTTTATATGTAGCCTTTGTCTAGGGTATAAAACACTGCAAATCTCTTATGTAAATCTTTTTGAGTCATAAACATGCATCCACTGTTGAGCATGACTTCACACAGATATGAGGAAAAGTTCTAAAAAACATGGATAACCAATCTACAATTTATGAACTCAAAGGTATCATCTTGGAATAAGACTTGAAATACAATTAAGTAATTTAACCTCAAGTAACATGCCACCTATAAAACTCTTTCTAGCCTTAATGTTTTGCATCATGAGCTTTAATTATTTGAAGCATGGCATTACTATTAATTTTTTGGAAAAGTTCATTTGTTAACCTATTTTCAGCAAATAAAACTTGTATATATTTAAATGAAAGATGGATTAATGAAGAAGATGCTGCATGAGGTATTTAGAGACTTCCACCTGATTTTTATAAGAGATATTATTGGGATCTTGAAAGAAATTTTATATAAAATAAATCAAAGCTTTCGATTTCATTTGTACAAAAGGATCTTTTGGGACACACCAATAAGATTGTGAATAGTAAGTAAGAAGAGTTCTAAATCCAAAGGGGTACTATTTACTTCAAGCCACTTCCATCACACTAGTGATATCTTATGATGATCCATATTGCTTTTGGAATATTCTTTAGGACTTGTAAGCTTGATTGTGCATTTAGGGCTTCTCTTTGAATTCTATACGAAGAGGTTCTTCTTGAAGATGATTCTTTCGTAAGTTCAAGGTCTTCAAAGGATTGGTATAGTCACTTTATTTGGCGATTCAAGCTTCTTATCTTCTCGTTTCATAAATAGAACATATATTAAGCTCTTCATATTCTTTATGAAATTGAAACTCTTCCATGCTCACTTTGACAAAGTCTTGGATTGAAAATAAGCATGTAACAAAAGATTGTGCGGTGCAATTCATCAAGTACAAGGATAAGCATTGGGTCTTCAAGGGATACTTTTTTTCCCCACAAAATTAAAACAATATTTAGCGTGATAACCAATAGAAGGCTGCCAACTTAGAAAAAATGTTGGATAAGTAATTTCATGTAAAAATATAGTCAAATTGGAAAAATAGATCTTGAAGTTTTCCATGATTTCTTTCATGATGTGAGCAAAAGGAGTTTTGGGAATTATCGGGTACACTTTCCTTTGATATTTATGTATCTCCTATATGACAAAGTACCCCATTAATGTTTTCACCTCCTAATTGTTGATGGTAGTAGTAGCCTCAATTGACATGTCCATGGTCCACTATTACGCTTTGGTCGTTTCTTCTTCCAATTCCACTTGCTCTTGCCTACAAAGTTGGCTTGAAAAGTCTCGTCTTCATGTTCTTCCTTCTTCTTGCCTTTCAATTTCTTGTCCTTATCTACATATAGAGCACTAGTTGAATTACGTGATAGGAGTTACCTATTGTTGGCCTCTTAATTGAAGAGTTGTCCAAGAAAGATGTTGGAGTCTAGAGTTTGCACATCCATGATGAGATCATAAGCTTTTGTGAAAGATTGCTATTGCTTGTCACTTGTAATCCCATTAAGAATTTGCCTCATGATAGCCGCTTCTTCAATCAGCTCTCCACTGGATGCCAATTGATCAACAGCCTCCTTGACCTTTGTAAAAAACTCTATGATGGTTTCTTTAGGTGTCTTCTTCATCTGGTTGAAGACTCTTGAAGTGCTCTATGACTTTATATAGACCTTTGTAAAAAACTCTATATAGACTCTTGAAGTGCTCTATGACTTTTGCAAGTGGAGTTTTAATTCAAATGAAGTCGGGATAGGTTGTTGAAGGGAATCAACTCACTTTCGTATAATCTAGGAAAAGTGAAGATCTAATTTGATCTACTTTTAGGTGATTGATTTGTTGTCAAGCTCAACCACCTCAAATTCCTCAAATTTGAGCTTTCCTTTTCTCCCTTTACATATGTAAAGCTCTAAGCTTTTAGATTGGTAAATGATCCATAAAAAATCTATAGAAAAAATACAATAAATGAGCATACTCTAACCTTCTTCTTTTTCCTTGTGTTTTTTATGTGCTTCCATGGACATTGAACTCCAAGAATGGTTAAACTCTACTCGGCATGTGGTGAAGAAAATTCTTTTGAAGAGACCTAAGGGACCTAAGGGTCTCTCCAAACATCCATGAGTTGATTGTAGGCACATCATAGTGGGACATAAATTTGGCTTACCCCACTTTTCCCATAATTTCTTGTATATCTCACAAGAGATTGGAAACCAGATGCTACTTCATTCCATGATTGTGGAATTATAGGCTCATCAAGAGGTAAGCATTGTGCATTAGCTCTTCATGTTCTTAAAATGTGAAGAATGGAGGATAACTTGAGAGTGGATCTCCTTCCATTTAGACTCTAATATGCACTCCATGAGTTCATCTTGCCAACAACCCTCTGAATCAATACTATAATATCCTCTTTTGGTAAGGGATCATCGTATGGAATGGGTTCTATTAGTTTCTCTTGAATATCGAGGATGGGCTCATGTTGTGATTTAATAAATTTCTAAAAAAGATCTTCTAGCATGTGTGTGGGAAGAACAACATTTTGAAGCCTTTCTAGTAATTTTTGAGAAACTTTGATTATTTTTTAGCACATTACTAGACATTCTTTTTCTAAATCCTCTCTTGAGTAGCATTTTTCACGATGTTATATCAACAAATCGACTCTAATTCTGTTGTGATATGCTCACAAAAATCCTTCCAACTCAATTGTCAGAGGATGAGCTAGAACTAATCTAGGTTGTGGCTATGGGTTCCTAGGTAGTGAGGTTTGTTCACTTGCTTGTGATCTTTTGTGAGTGTGTCTTTGCTCTTTTGTAAGCCGATGTTGCTTGTTCTTGAGGATGTCCTCAAGTTTAGCGATCTTCTTTTTCCACCTCTTCTCTCTATGGGATTTTTGAGTCTTCCAAGTATGCTTTGTAGGTGTAGAATCCTTGACCTTTCTTGGAAAAGTGTCCATTGAATCTCCTTCATTCATATGTTTTCTCTCCAAATTTTTTTTGGGAGTTCAGTAACACAAGCCTCATTTCTTGTACAACATACTTTTGTAAGAGTATCCCAAGCAGCTTTTGTTGATTTGCATGAGAAAATATGAGGGATTATGGCACATTTGATAGATAAAGATATCACTGCATGTGCCTATGCATCTTTGCCATCCCAATGAAGTGTCTCTACTATAGATGCAATTGGAATTGCAGCAAGAGTACGATATTGAATATCATCTTTGATACTAAGTGTAGGAGGATATATTTCCACACCCTGCATAATATTCCATGAAACTTTTGCTACTAATACATGATGCATCATGTATGCCCACAATGGGTAATTAGAACCATCCAGCTTATCCTCAAGAGCCAACGTATGGAATACATCATTGCTTTCAACCATGAACAATAACTATACACATTGATGCAGAAAATCAATTATATCTCAAAAGAGAAGAAACAAAACCCAATCGAGCTCCACTTGATCTATAGTAGACTTCAAAGTGCTTGTATTGGCAAGTGTGAACACACTAGGACCATTGGGGCACTTTTATTGCTCTTCAGGAGGTTTTTTTCCCCTGGCTTGTATATATGCCAATTTCCCTAACGGGTCACTTCTCTTTGTACATTCTAGTGGTAATACATTCAATATTGTGTGTTGTGCTCCAAGCTTCTTCTTCTTCCTTGTGCTGTTCGCCTGCTTCGATAGATGTCTAACTCCAACACATTCTAGTGGTAGCACATTTTGTATTGTGTGTTGTGCTCCAAGTTCCTTCTTCAAGATCCTCCCTTGCATGTCCTCGAGCGTTTGTAGGTCGATGCCCTATTCCTCTATTTGTTGTTCTTCCACCTCTTTGACTTGCATTTTCTTGTTGTGCTTGACCTCCTTGGTTGCTTTGACATCTTTCTCATCCTCTTATAGCACCTCAATTTTGTCTTCCTCTTCCTCTAACTGCATAAAACAATTGCCCTTGACTATCCTTGTCATGCTTACCACGAAGGTTCACCTCCGCTGTCACCATGAGAGTGATTAGTTGATAAAAATCAAGAACCTATTCCCTTACATACACTGAAGTTGTGAAAGACCTCCAGTTTTCATCATCCCTAAGTTCATTTAGGGTGTGGGTTGCAAGATCTTCATCATCTAGGTCACAATTGATTGACCCTAGTGCATCCACAAGATCTTTAAAACTTTGATATGTAATCATTAATACCTTGAAAAGGGCTTTTCTTGATATTATTTGACCCTAGTGCATCCGCAAAATCTTTAAACTTTAACATGTAATCATTAATACCTTGAAAATGGATTTTTTTGATATTATTTTCCTAGCTTTTTTGAAGGTGGAGTACAATCTCTCCAAACGTACCTTCTTTGATGTATCCAAGTCTTGAATATGTCCTATCATGGAGGTGCTAGTATGCTAAGATAGAATGAAAATGATTCTTTTTCTCCTTTCATCCCACTCTCTCACTACTTTTCTCTGATCAGTGCTTGGATTTAACTCATCTATATGGGGTTTTGGCCCTCTAGCACTCAAGGTCAAGCACAAGGTGCAGGAACACTTCAAAGAAGTGGACACTTAAGAAGAGGGTGCATGTAGGGAGCTCCAAGAAGTATATGCTAAATTTTTAGAAGAAATCCCTATAAAAATATTGATTTTGATCACTGAAAGTGATTTTAAATATCATTTCACATTTTTTCAATTCCATTTTGTTAAGACCGAGGAGTCCTCAAGTTTGAGGAGTACTAGAAGTATCGACATACCAATTTTCATGATTTTTAGACTCCATTTGAGTCGTCAAATAAGTCTTGGAACCTAATTTTTAACTAGGCTGGACACTAGGTCTGGATAGGGCCAAAGCTAGTGAAAAAACTATAAAAGGAGCTAGAAAGCTCATTTTTGGAGGTTACCATTTTTGAGATGAGCAAGTTAGAGAGAGAGCTTCTGGAAGAGTGTAATCGAGTTATTGAGAATCAAAGCTTCCATTGTTCCTATCTTTGTTAGCTTGCCTTGTGTGCATGTGTGTGTGTGTGCATGTATGTGCTTGTCATCCACATTTGCTTGTCACAATTGTTCACGATCTTCATTCCTCCTCATGTCTCCATCAATTGACAAGTAAAGAAGGTGGTGCTCACGCTTGGGCTACACTAAATTTTGGCACCGTTGCCGGGGAGTGTTGCTCGAGGAGGAGCATTGTGATGGTAAGATTGTAGATTTGCGATGTTGGAAGGTAAAAAATAGCCATTTTTTTATTTTTTTAATATCACGGTTGCCTGTTTCTCGCTTAAAATCACTCAAAAAATGGCCATTTTTTGGTTCTCTTATGTTACATAATCACGACTTTTTGATGGTCATACAAAATCACGACTTTTTGGTGGTCACACAACATCGTGATTTTGTGTGTTTTCAATTTCTTGGTGTTTACAAATTGTTTTGATATTTTTGAGTGAAGGAGAGGAGAAAGGGGGGAAAGGTGCCTCTATAGGCATAGAAAACATTAGCAAAAACTTGATATTAGTGGAAGTAGAAAAAAATTGCAACTTTCTAAGTTGACTTTGGTTGGGTAAAAATTGTGACTTTTTGGAAGGGAACTTATGAAAAAGTGGTAACTTTTTGCAATCTAGTTTTTGAGAAAATCACAACTTTTTGAATGAACAAAAGAGGAAAAAATCGTGATATTTTGGATACTTTTTGGCTAAGGAATGACTATGGAAAATTGAGAAGGTAAAGAATTTCAACTTCTAGGGAAGACAACTTTTGAAAAAATCGCGACTTTTTGCAATCCAGTTTTTGAGAAAATGAGGACTTTTTGAATGAAGAGAAGGTAAAAAATAGTGCTTTTTTGGATACTTGTTGGGCAAAACATCACTATGTTTTGGAAGGTGAATTGGATAAAAATCGTGACTTTTTGGTGGTCTCATAAAATCGCAATTCTCTGAGGGTCACATAACATCGCGATTTTTTGGTTCTCTCACTCTCAAAAAAATCGCGATTCTCTAACAAGTTTTATTTGTCTGTTTGACCCGGAGGAGCCTAAATTGACATAGCGTTTTCATCCAAAATTTGTTTTTTGAGCTCTAGAGTGCATTGATTTTTGGATAGGGTAATTTGAAGTTGACCTTCAAGTGGGATTAGGAAGGTAATGGGGCTCCAAAGGATTTTGAGCAAAAAGGGGAAAATGGGTCTGTTAAAATGCTTGAATCAAACTATCTATCAAATAAATTAGAGTCAAAGCTTGATCTAAACTTATGACTTTTACCAGTCCATTGAGAGCCATTCAAGGGTGTCAAAGCAAGGTGGAAAGTGCATTACAACCTTGGGAATGCGTGTCCTGAGCATTCAAGTGTGATCAAGGGAGAAGCGACTTGAGGTTGGAAGCATTCTTAACCCCCTCAATCCATTCTTAGCCTAGGTTAAGCACGACTAGTGGTATTAACTAAATAGGGTGAGGATAAGCACGACATAAGTACAAGAAAACCCTAATTTCTCAAGTTCAAACATAGCTAACATATTGTTGCAACAAACCCCAAAGGAAAAGGACTTAAGTGGATCAATCACATCTCAAAGTGTGATAGAACTCAAGTATTCCTAACGAGGGTATTTTTCAGACAAGATTACATCAGAGAAATCTATAGAAGAACAAGTAACTGATTCAAAAGAACATTGTAACGTGGTTGTACTTGGGAAAATTGGGACTAGTAGACAAAGCTTATGAACCTAAGATCAGGTAGACACCTAGGCTGAGATAGATAAAGCATTAGATCATTTGAAGCTAGTTTCAATCACATAGCTAGGTCATGGGCACAACAACTTAGTGATTATCCCTACATGCTAAGCTCAGAAACAAGTGATTCAAAAATGTCTTTTAGCATGGGGAGATCTGTAGGTAGCTCAAGGACTATCTATTTATAGACACTAGAAGGTCCTTATAAAACACAATTGGAATATATTAGGACTAATCGATTAGGCGCACACATCTATGAGGATGGTCTGAGGTGATTAGTTGTCCAACTCAAAAATCTCGATCAACTCTTCGGACTTGAATACCTAGTGGTTAAATTCAAAGAGGGTTCATACATTGATAAGCAAGGAACCATGTACGTGTTCACTAGCTTACCAGATAGGATAGATGAGTTTGGATCGATTATACTAGAGTGTGATATAGGAGAACCTGATCTAGGAAAAGAAGGAAAAGAACTTAGAACTCCTCGGGGAAAGTCTATCATGTCGAGAATACTCACACCACAATGAGTTTCTTAGGATAACTAAGCCATATAACTCTTCTTTAACCAAGAAATTGATGAAGTTTTTTGGAGAGTTAGATCGAAACAATGCAACAATTTAACACGAGTTCATATTTATGAATTCAAGGACCCAGAGATCCCTGGAAAGGTAACCTATCTAGGTAACCCCTTAGAGAGAGTATTTGTGGTGATGGATCAAAATAGGCTTGTTTACACATGGAGGGGTAAACCAGTGTTTCCCTTACATACATCCACTGTCTATCAAGATTAGGGAGGTATAAGATCCTCCCATGTTCTAGAAGCACAAGTAGGACGAACCAGAGAGAGACCTGAGCTAAGCTTTGCACACACTATGGGTAGAGACAGATTAGGACTTGAAAGTGAAAGACCTAAAAGAGAGAGGCATAGAACACATAGGCATCAAAGAGATTCACAAGATTTCCCATTGCCTAAGCCCTGAGAGTACCCAAAACCCGTAGACCCTCTCAAGTGGTCAAGACAGTAAAAAGCTACATTGATGGGTCAGAAGATCCTTATGATCATGTGGACGAGTTCAAACAAGTGTTAAGAGCTGAACAATTTGAGGAATTATTCATGTGGTCCAAGGCATCTGGTTTGACCCCCAAGGATACTACCTTAGCTTGGTTTCGGCCCTTAAACATTCACAATTACCAAAATATAGGTCAATTGCTAGAATCATTCATCGTAGAATTTTCCAAGAGTGGCAACATGCATAACACATCATCCTTGATCCACAACTTCAAGTAGAAACCCCAAGAAATAGTTTGACTAGCCAGATGCAAATTTAAACAATATGTGGAAAGATGTCCCACACTTAAATTACCTACACAAGCAAAACAAGTTTCCCTATTTTTAGATGGACTTCTAAGCGGCAAAGCTTAGATCATATGTATATCTCAAGGAGCGAATCACACCAATGCTTGAGAATGTGTATTGACATAGCAGACAACTTGGGTGAGGAGTTAGAATTGTCCAAACTCTATAAGGATTCTGACAATTATACTAGTTATACTTCCATACCCTCCACTTTGATAGATGAGCTAGCTGAGTAGGTTGCCAAGAATCTAGGAGTTCAAAACTGATGTCATTGAAGTGATGTTACACTTGCGGACGTGACCACATGGCTAACATATGCCCAATGAAAAACCAGAACATGAGAGAGCTGAATGCTCCATATTGCACTATTGAGAGAAAATACACAAACCATATGGCTCAACATTGTCCATACAATAGGCAAGCCGTTAGACAAACTTATCAACAACCTTACCAACAGGGTAGGTGTTGTTTTAGACAAGGATAAGCACCACATTGAGAAGCTCCACCTCCTTAATTATCAATCCACGGAAGAGATAGGTGGACTCCAAGAAGTGACATGATCATGCACTTTAAGAACTGCATCAGTGAACCATCAATAAGGACATCCATCAACAATAAAAGATAAGACAATGGTCAATCACCATGATGGGAGTGCAACACGAAGAGATAAGTATCGATTGACCTTTCACCATGGTAAGAATCCCCTACTTTGGTAACATTATAACAATGATAGATTAGGAAACCTGTTTCTCAGCATACCCTTGAGTGCTTATCTCAAGACCCAATTTTTCACACCATACTTCTTACAATGCATTCTAAGTAAGCATGCATAGGGCCACATCACAAGGCCGTGCACAAAGCACATATTTTCTTCAGCCCATGCACTAACACACTTACCCATCATTTATTATGGGTTACAAGTGCTTGGAATGATAATCATGAAACCCATGTCTGAAAGACCGAGATGATATCAAGGTTACAACATAGCTACCTATGAAGCAATTCACATGTGACAACTACTCAAAATCAACATTCACAACCTCTTTTGAGAAACTAGCAATTTTTGAAAGCTCACAAATACAGTATCATGCTTGAATCCAAGGAAGAAGTACATTCAAAGGTATTAAATATTACAAAGGGTAGCAATGAAAAAAATGAAGAACAATCTAGCCTGCTACATTTGGAAGACAAACCGCTCTTGTGATACATGATGGACACTACCTCTCAAAGTACTACATGGAACACCCACTCCAACAAGGGTCTATCAAGGATGAAGAACTTGAGAGGGGGGGTGTTGGCACTCAAGGTCAAGCACAAGGTGCATGAATGCGTCAAAGAAGTGGACACACAAGAAGAGGGAGCATGTAGGGAGCTTCAAGAAGTATATGTCAAATTTTCAAAAAAAACCACTATAAAAAGAGTGATTTCAATCACTAAAAACCATTGTAAATATCATTTCACATTTTTGCAACTTCATTTTTTTCAAGCCAAGGAGTCCTCAAGCTTGAGGAATGTTAGAAGTATCTACGTACCAATTTTAATGATTTTTAGACTCCGTTTGAGCCCTCAAGTAAGCCTTGGAACCTAATTTTTAACTAGGTTGGACACTAGGTATGGACAGGGCCAAAGCTAGTGAAAAAATTATAAAAATATCTAGAAAGCTCATTTTTGGAGGTTAGCATTTTTGAGTTGCGCAAGTTAGAGAGAGATCTTCTTGAAGAGTGTAATCGAGTTATTGAGAATCAAAGCTTCCATCATTCCTATATTTGTTATCTTGCCTTGTGTGCATGTGTGTGTGCGTGCATGTATGTGCTTGTCACCCACATTTTCTTGCCACAATTGCTCACAATCTTCACACCCTCCTCATGTCTTTGCGGATTGACAAGTAAAGGAGATGGTGCTCATGCTTTGGCTACATCCTCCACCACTCACAAGTCCCCACATACCTTTCCCTATAAAAGAAATTGCTTATCTAAATCAACATGGTTGGTACTTTCCCTTTTCAAGCTTCTCAATCTCAGCATTGAGATCAGCCATGATGAATTATAGCCCTTTTGAACCTCTATCTTGATGAAATGAAGTTGAGAAAGATGGATTTTACTTGCAAAAATAGACCTACTCCTCTTGTTGAGGTTTTGTCTTTGATTTGATGTCTTGATTGATTCCCCTTGTTGTTGACATACATGTTCTTTTCTTCTTTCCTTAAAAAAATCTGATTATTTCCCTATAGCAAGTCCTTTTTCTCTCTTTGATACTCCACGTATTGCTTTGATACCATTGTTGAAACATAAACACTCCTACATACACAATGAGAGCAAATGAACCCTCCTATGATCCTAATTTTTTTAGATAGAGGCATTGTGTCTTATGAGTTTCTCTATGATACATGAACAAAATGTAAATTAATCCAAAAAGACTTAGAGATATTTCAAATGCAAGTAAAATCACTCCATTTGGACATTGGATGACATCTCAACAAGCTGCATCAAAACAAACTAGAAGACCTCTTCAAAGAATATTAGCTAACTATAAAGACAATGTTTTGTTAATTTCTTTGAACTGGTGCAAGAACTGATCCCAAGACTTATACAACTCAAAGTATATTTTATATGATTTCAAACAAGAAAAAAATCACTACAAATTGATTCAAACAGAAGAGGAAACAACAATTACAATATCAATCTACGAAGATCATCTATAGAGGTAAAAAATAAATCTATGCAAAATATGCAGAGAATAGCTAATAAGGGGTGTAATTAAGAAAAGGGTCAGATTGGAGACTTTTTTCCATGACTCTAAGTCATAGTACAACTCATTAGAGTCTTTAAAGGTCATATACTAACCTCTTTAACGAATGAAAGCCATATTCATGTCAAAAAGTGAGATCCAATCACATCAAGAGGTAACCTATTTTTTCTCTAATCAATTTCTTTCCATTATAGACATGTTTTGATGCCTCGGAATCATAGAAATCCTCCTCCTTTTATTATGGATGATGTGGAAGGTGAAACTTGGGGCATGTTCCCACACTCTTGAAATACTTCTTAACTTTTAACATATACATATGTATATATATATATATATATATATATATATATATATATATATATATATATATATATATATATATATATATATATATATATATATATATATACATACATATATATATATATATATATATATATATATATATATATATATATATATATATATATATATACATATATATATATATGTATATATATATATATATATATATATATATATATATATATATATATATATATATATATATATATATATATATATATATATGTATGTGTGTGTTTCTAAATGTATCATGTATGTATGCATGTATGTTATAATGTACATATGTATGCATGTCTATATATATATGTATGAACATATGTACATATGTATGCATGATTCTATGTATGTTTGCATGTATTTATGCATGTATGTATTTATGTATGTATGTATGTGGTCGGAAGCATATGCTTACAAAAATTTCACCTTTGCCAAACAAGTGCAAGATAGTAAAGTAATTCAGATGCCTTAATAGTCTCTTGTAAAGTGAAATGGGTGCGTGTGTCTAAGAAGGATGGGATGTCATAGTTTTCTTGCCTTCCAAGCCTTAGTGCCTTATTCACCATCAGAAGAACCACGACAAGGCCGGAAGGAACGAAGATGCTTTCTTTATCTCTCAGTCCGTGGAGTAGAAGTGAACACCCATTGAGCCTTTCCCCCGCTGTCGTCCCGCGATTGCCTTTGACCCATGTTATTGGAGAATCACCACCTCGCTAGTCCTCAACCTCTTGCAGCTCTGTGATGACGCACTGGTATCTTGCACATAGACCTTCGAGAGTTCCCAACCACAACAACATTCAAGCTTGAGGATCCAAATCTGATGGCTACCTTCTTCTATCCGACATCGATGCCAATACTCCTAACATTGTTCCTCCAACACATGCATCGTTTCCATGCTTCATCCTCCTCAGTCAAAACTCATTACCCACTGTTGACACGATCGTCTTTCTTATCGACACCATTGGTAGCCTCTCTAATCCAACCAGAACCATGAAATATCCTAGCACCTAATCTTCACCTTCTCTCTTGCATTGCTATCCATCACCTTTCTGAGCGTAGGAAAATCATCTATCTTCCCTATTGCATGTGTCTTGCTACACATAATATGAATAGCAACCCTTCTGATGGCCCATTGCATTCCTGACACCAGATGATGTGTATATGCCTTCTCTTTGCCCTCACCCTTCCCATATATTCACAACATTCCATCTTCCTCTCTATAGTGTGTTTCTACAACTATCTCAGTGCCTCTCTTCTGCATGCATCTCTCTATCAATGTCTATGTATATTTGTGTCTCTATGCACTTGTGTATCTTTCCCCATTTTATATCTATCTCCCTCCTTTATGTGTATGTATATGTGTGTTTGTGGTGCCTCTTCTTAAAGGTCCTTTTATACTAGTAGCACCTAGTTTTCCCATACTGTCTCATAATGGCTTCGATTCCTCAATCTATCCATTTGCATGAGTGAAACCTACTAATATCTCAGATTTGCACCCGCAAGAAAGGTGCTATAGGTGGTGACCTTAAGTTGGTAGCATGGATATCAGCTGTAATTTATGTCTTGCATTGTAGAGGAGGTAATGGGGTATCTTACTTTAGCAGGAGCATACAACATGCACTTCCAATACATCACCTACTCAAGGGAGGTTCTCCTTAGGGAAATATACCCTTTAACACTTCTGTGAGCAGGTAGATAACAATATTTGCATAGAATTTTAGCTACTCAGGGAAAAGATTAATGACACATGACAACACTGAGAGACCAAACCACTCCTTAGTTCGAACGAATGATTAAAATGTACGCCAAGGAAATGCTACAAATTCTAACGTTCTGGGCTAACATGCCACTCCATAACTAAACAATTACAAGAGACTCATCCAATCCGTATAATGAACACAAAAAAAAAAGATGCAGACTGGCACTGATCAATACAAAGTATGAAAACCTGCTCTAAGAGAAAGAGCATGCAAATACCACTGACTCACACAGAATGACAAATCCAGGCCACTCGCTTCACACTATAGTGTTATTAGCCCTCCACTAGGAAGCCCACATTCTATATCCTCACCACAGAGTGACTCCCTACAGTAGGCTAGCAGCCACAGAGTGCAAAGAGAGGATCCCTCTACGTACGTATGTATATGTGTACATCTATATATGTCCCAAATGTACACAAGTCCATTGCTTTTATAGGCTCCAATAGGCCAAGAGGGCCTTGCCGATTCCTCACGTCCACTGATCAAGCGCCGATTGATTGCCCAAAATTGAAGGGTTAGATCAAATATGCCACTTGATTTGAATTGGATCCTCAAAAATAGGCAGTCGTCATGAATGGTTGGCGGCAACAGTCATTTTCTACTTTCACTTTTACCATTTACACTTCTAGTGTTACTTTTGCATGCAAACTAAAATCTTCATTTTATGCTGCCCGTGGGATTGTAATGCCCGTCAGAAGTAGCTTTTGACCACCTGGAAGTTGGACCCCTCTTTCACCCACCTCTGTGCCATATTTGAAGGGTAGCTGGTTTATGAGCTCCAGCTATCTTGGCAGCCTTGATAAGTAATCCTCTCTAGATATATTCCTGAGAACACGTTCTTATGATCTGGAGGGTATCGTGATTCCTTCCTTATGAATTCAATCTTTGTGTTCCTCCATCCCTGCATCCAAGCGTGCTTCTCTTTGCTTCCTTTCCACATGGATGTCCCTGCTCTTTTTTCCGTGAACTCCCTCTCTGTATGTGTGTACATGAATTCCTCAAATATCTGAAGTGTATCCAGTTGAGCGGATCTATAAGATGTAATTCTTCAAATCGTTGAATCATAAATGAAGCCAAAGTAAATAAATTGTTTTTATTGCCCAAGGGAACGAGCAAACGTAGTTGCTTCTAGGAGTCCCTTCAACAATTCAAACAAGGCCATAGACTTCAGATTCCTCT
>CM035437.1:135222213-135274713 GCA_020310875.1 Ceratopteris richardii
CTTCAGCAGATACTATGTGACCAAGAAGAGTGCCCTTGGTGACTAAAAAATGACATTTAGCAGGATTTAACTTCAAACCTGTTTTGAGACATTGCTCAAAGATTTCCTTTAGATTTTCCAAATGATCATGGAGATCTTGAACGGCTGCTCTTTTATCTGTGCCTGAAGATACTAAAAAGTCATCCATGAAAATGCGGAGAAAGGTTGTTAACCACTTGCCCAATATTAGATACATTGTTCTATTAAATGAAGCTGTGCATTCTTCAAGCCAAAAGCCATGTGGGTATAGACATAAGTGCCCCATGGAGTAACAAAGGATGTTTTGTCCCTATCATCAGGATATCATTATCTGATTGTAGCCACTAAAACCATCCAAGAAACTATACAAAGTGTGACCGGCTACTTCCTTAAGTACTTGCTCTATAAAGGGCTGAGGAAATCCATCTTGAACAGGCACTTTATTTAAGGCATGAAAATCAACGCAGACTCTTATTTTTCCACTATTTTTCTTGGGTACAATAACCATAGAAGAAAGCCTCCTGGAATGTTCTACTGGAACAATTATACCTGCTTCTTCTAGTTTTGTAATTTCCAATTTTACCGCCTCTACATACTTCAGATTGAGTCGATATGGCCTACTTCTTGCAGGCGCGGCTCCCTCAACTAAGGGTATCCGATGTAATCCAAGCTCCTCTGGTATCCCTATTAGATCTTTGTAGGACCATGCGAAGACATTTTTGTAAGCAAAAAGTAAAGAAGTTACCTTCTATAGTAAAGGAGGATAATGCCATAGCCAAGAGGCCAAGTGGACTACTTGAGGATTCTCTTCATCCCCTAAATTTACTTCTTGAACCAGTGTTTCAGGACTGGTCTTACTTGGGAAATCATCTCCACTGTATGCAGGAGTGGAATTTAGCTTATATTCTGCAATATGTTCTCTGGTCCATCCTTGAGGTATATCCGAAAAGGGGAGATCTTCTCTGCATTCGGGCTCATAACTTTCCTTTTCTGAAACTTCTATAGTTTTTTCCCCTACAATGTTTGTATTCTCCTGCAAACTCTCATTCTCCAGCTCCTTATGAATTTTATGGCCATTTCCTTCAACTCCTTCATCTGCAACTTCCTCTATTTCATTGATTTCCACTATGCAACACTCTGCACTTTCCATCATCCAATTCAATAATGTATCTTCTTCTTGGGGTAGAGAAGGCATTACCTGAGTGTCCACAATATACCCAATAGTTTTTGCTGAGTCGAATCCTTCTTCCAAATGTAGTTGCAGTTGGCTATTGGTGCTTATTGAGATCCACAGTTTGTTTTTCCCCCAATCTTGCAAAGCTTTTGCTTGCCTCAACCAAGGTCTTCCCAGGAGTAATGGATAAGAAGTCTCCTGTGGAAGTGCAATAACAACAAAATCTAGAACAAAGTGGCAACCCTGTACTATCATGAGTACCTTTTCAATAATGCCAAGAGGCGCAACCCGATGTTGATCTGCTAGTGTAACTGTGAATGGTGCCATCTTGGTGGGGTTCAAATTCAGGTTCTTCATTGTGAAATCCGGCATCAAATTGATACCAGAGCCTCCATCTATGATCACACCTATGAGAGCTTCATCCTTTATACAAACAGATAATCTTGAGCTTTGGTAGTCTGCCAAGGGTGCAGGGGGAAAATCAACCATGAAACCATCTATCCTAGGTGATTGGATCAAGTGAGCAGAGTGTATAATCTTCAATAAGTCACTTCTTATTTTTGAATCCATCCTTATAAGTTCGTACAGACTAACCTTGTGATGAATGCCTTTCAAAACCTGCTCAATGTTTACCTCATGTGTGTCTGCTTGCAGACTTGTTGGTTGGTCCCTTAATGAAGTAGACGTCCTTTCATAAGCTCCTTCAATGTTTGCTTGGCCCTTCCACCCAACCTTCTTTTCCTCCTCTTTATCCTGGAGTCCTTCTTATTCCTCTCTATGGATTGCTGCTGCTTGTCTGGCTCTAGTCATCATGGGCATTGCAGAGGATGAAACAACATAAGACTGAGTGGTCATACCTTCTTCTTGTGGAGAGACTGCAATCATGTGGATTGGAGCAGGACGGCTTCTTGGGTAGTCTTTGGTATAGTGATCCTTAGCCTCTGGACAATGTTGACAAGGAGGTGCATCTTCTGGAAGGGAACACCTATTTTGCATATGGCCATACTCACCACATCGATAACACATCAATGGCCTATTATATCTAGGCTTTGTCGTACGATTTTCCTCTCTATTAGGTGCATTTGAAGTACTAGCATAATATGAATCCAAAGCTTAAGGGTTACCTCGTTGCTGTGTACCCTTGAGGTAGTAACAGTCTCTTGACCATCCTTTTCATAAAATTGACAGCTTACCTTGTTAGGACAATTAGTATTGGAATGTCCATTGTTGTTACATATTGTGCACCAAATCTGCCTTCTTATATCTTGAGTGGTCCACAAATCTTCTAACTCACGGCGAAGTTGGGCTACTTCATCATCAGTGAGACATAGTGGTGGCAAGACCTTCTCTTCTTGTTGATTTTGTTGCATTCTCAATGCCTCCAGTTCCTTCCTCAGTTGCCCAATAGGGTCTAGTTCTGTAGCATAATTCGGTTGTGTATCCCCTTCAAAATGTTGCCTAACTTCTTCAATGCGTGATGTTGCTGCAACAAAATCATTGAGGGTTGCATCCAATCTAAGAGACTCACGTAGCTTCTGCTGAGATGACCTGACCAAAGCTTTTTCTATCCATTTTTTAACCAAGAAGTCACCTGGAGCATGTGGCACATGTGCAACAAGTGCTTTTGTTCTAGTGTGAAGTTCATGAAAGGATTCACTTGATCTTAGCTTTAGGTTCTCTAGCTGGTCTAGAGCTCTTTCCGAGGAATCACTAGGTCGAAATGTCTGTGAGAATGCCGTCTTCAGAGCCTCCCATGTAGCAAAATGGCCATCTGCATATTGACTGTACCATTTATCAGCAAGGTCTTCCAATGTGGATGGGAAGAGTACCAGCATTGCATCCTCCACGGCATAAGGAGATGAATCTCCTCACATGATCATCAGCATCCTCATAAGCTTGTCCCTTGAAGGTAGGGAACTTGATATTGAGTCTGGAGAGTAAATGAGAGATCCTCCATTTGCACTGGTGTTTCTTTTGACGTATCTAAGGAGAAGCTTAATGTTCTCCTATGCTTCTCCTTTGACAGTGGTGTGGCACCCAAATCAATAGATAAACTCAAGGAGGGTAGAGGGGAGGTAGGTTCACTAGTCGAAGATATAGATGACTTGTTAAGGCTCCTTCGTACACGAAGAGGCTCCTTATCTGCTCGTGTACGGGTCATGTACCTACTTGCAAATGCAATAGGGCAAGAATACTGTAAAAGAGGACTATTTACTATCCTCAGGGCCTCTCACAAAAATGCAAGGGTCCCACCGGGCGTGCCAAACTGTAGAGGAGGTACTGGGGTATCTTACTTTAGTAGGAGCGTACAACATGCACTTCCAGTACGTCGCCTACTCAAGGGAGGTTCTCCTTAGGGAAATATACCCTTTAACACTTCTGTGAGCAGGCAGATAATAATATTTGCATAGAATTTTAGCTACTCAGGGAAAAGATTAATGACACATGACAACACTGAGAGACCAAACCACTCCTTAGTTCTAATGAATGATTAAAATGTACGCCAAGGAAATGCTACAAATTCTGACGTTCTGGGCTAACATGCCACTCCAGAACTAAACAATTACAAGAGATTCATCCAATCCGTATAATGAACACAAAAAAAAAAGATGCAGACTCGCCCTGATCAATACAAAGTATGAAGACCTGCTCTAAGAGAAAGAGCATGCAAATACCACTGACTCACACAGAATGACAAAGCCAGACCACTCCCTTCACACTATAGTGTTATTAGCCCTCCACTGGGAAGCCCACGCTCTGTATCCTCACCACAGAGTGACTCCCTATAGTAAGCTAGCAGCCATAGAGTGCAAAGAGAGGACCCCTATACGTACGTATGTATATCTGTATAGTTATATATGTCCCAAATGTATACAAGTCCAATGCTTTTATAGCCTCCAATAGGCCAAGAGGGCCTTGCCGATTCCTCATGTCCACTGATCAAGCACCGATTGATTGCCCAAAATTGAAGGGTTAGATCAAATATGCCACTTGATTTGAATTGGATCCTCAAAAATAGGCAGTCGTCATGAATGGTTGGCAGCAACAGTCATTTTTCTACCTTCACTTTTACCATTTACACTTTTAGTGTTACTTTTGCATGCAAACTGAAATCTTCATTTTATGCTGCTCGTGGGATTGTAATGCCCGTCAGAAGTAGCTTTTGACCTATTGGAATTTGGACCCCTCTTTCACCCACCTGTGTGCCATATTTGAAGGGTAGCTAGTTTATGAGATCCAGCTATCTTGGCAGCCTTGATAAGTAATCCTCTCTAGATATATTCCTGAGAACACGTTCTTATAATCTAGAGGGTATCGTGATTTCTTCCTTATGAATTCAATCTTCGTGTTCCTCCATCCCTGCATCCAAGCGCGCTTCTCTTTGCTTCCTTTCCAGATGGCTGTCCCTGCTCTTTTTTCCGTGAACTCCCTCTCTCTATGTGTGTGTACATGAATTCCTCAAATATCTGAAGTATATCCAGTTGAGCGGTTGTATAAGATGTAATTCTTCAAATCATTGAATCATAAATGAAGCCAAAGTAAATAAGTTGTTGTTATTGCCCAAGGGAAGAAGCAAACATAGTTGCTTCCAGGAGTCCCATCAACAATTCAAACAAGGCCATAGACTTCAGATTCCTCTTCATCCGTTATCACTACCAATTGACCTCATTCACTTCTTTCTAGCACTGTGTAGAAAAAGGGTGAATCAATTGTTGATGCTGTTCTCTGATCACATTCCTTTCCGTGCTATTTGAAGCTTCTCTCCACGTTCACGCCGAAGACTTGTCCTCAACTTCATCTATGTGCAACTAGAAAATTTGTAGAGCCTAGAGACAATTCTTTTGCTATTCCTTTTCTTGTCAATTTCAAATACTCAACTCCAAGACATCGGGCATCTAATCTGTATATGACGGGCTAGGTCCACTTTTGTAATGTCATAGCATCTTTTTTCTTAACTCTTGCAGATGATAAAGAGAGAGTGAGGAGGGGTCTGAGGGGGCTGCGGGGGGAGGGGTCTGAGGGGCTTCCGGGCAGAGAGGGGAGCAGGGTTAGAGGGGAAGAGAGGCGGGGGAGAGAGGCAGGGGATGGTGGGGACTGAGGACTACGGGGGCAAAGGCGGGGGGTGGGGGCACTGAGGGGCTGCGGGGGCCGAGGCGGGGGTGGTGGACTGAGGGCTTCCGGGGGTGGAGGCGGGGGTTGTGGGGACTGAGGGGGTGGTGGGGACTGAGGGGCTGCAGGGGCGGGGAAGAGAGAGAGAGAGAGAGAGAGAGAGAGAGAGAGAGAGAGAGAGAGAGAGAGAGAGAGAGAGAGAGAGAGAGAGAGAGAGAGAGAGAGAGAGAGAGAGAGAGAGAGAGAGAGAGAGAGAGAGAGAGAGAGAGAGAGAGAGAGAGAGAGAGAGAGAGAGAGAGAGAGAGAGAGAGAGAGAGAGAGAGAGAGAGAGAGAGATAAAAAGGGAGGGGATGGTGTGCACGGGAACTACACTCATCAATCCTTCTACGTCATTGGAATACTCTGGAGCGCATAATAGTAATTTTGGTGGTACACTAATCTGACCTAGTCGGCACTCACTTTTGGAATCTGCAGGCATGATTCATCATGGTTAGTTTCTTTCGGAATCTGTAGGTCATTCTTCACACTTGATGCAACATTTTCTTTAGATTTGTTGGCTTTTAGTTTTAGAAAGTGACATAACTATGGAAATAGCTTGAATTGGTCTGAAAAAAGGATGTTCTTATGTGATTCAATAACTTGAACATACATGTATGTACAATGCGCACTTCCAAAGTTTGCTCTGCCTGGGAGCGGACAAAACAAGAGGATGGAACAAAAAAAGGTGGGAAGAGAGATTCTGCTCTAGATCTGAGGATCGAAAGAGGGAGATCAATGGGTTTTTTGAGTTTCTACATTTATCAAAAGTTGAGATATGTACAATGATATTTTTCCTTTGATCTATTTGTGGTATACCTTGAGACTTGATACATTTACAAGAGGCAAAGGATCATCCTTTAGCATAGTTAAGTGATTAGATCCTTGACTCAGAAGTGCGATTTCCTTGTATGGTCCTTCCCAGAATGGCGTGAATTTTCCTCTTTGTTGCACGTGTCTAGATGGGTTGTATAATAGTACCAACATACCTTCTTGAACCTTAGGGGGACATAAATTCTTGTTGTGTCTCACTTTTCTTTCCCTTGCACATATTCTATCCTAGAGCGAGCTTCTTTGTGAACTTCTTCTAGCCGTGTTAAAGCAATGAGCCTATTGGTGGTATTGCCAAGAGGGGTAGGTGGTCGGTATCCGTATCCCTACGTGACTCTTTTGGAACCAAGTAAGAGGTCCATAGGAAAAAGAGGAGTGACCCCATAAACTAACTGGAATGGGGAATACTGTGTGGTTGACTTTGTCATAGTGTGGTAGGCCTAGACTACTGTTGGAGTTAGACATCTACGGAAGCACACAAACACCACAAGGAAGAAGAAGAAGCTTGGAGCACAACACACAATACTGAATGTATTACCACTAGAATGTACAAAGATAAGTAGCCCATTAGGGCAATAGGGATATATACAAGCCGGGGGAAGAAAACCTCCTAAAGAGGGAAAAATGTGCCCGGTGATCCTAGTGTGTTCACACACATCACTACCTAAATATATCAACAAATCCCCCCTGGGAATGATGCAATGAACAAGGAGCTGGCACTCATGTATAAGGAAGTGCCAAGCTATGTGGAATCAATCCACAAAAGGAAGTGAGCCCAAAGCTTTGCTGAAAGCTTCAAACTTCTCCTAAGTAGAGCCTTCGTGAAAAGGTCTGCAATGTTCTCTTGTGTGGGCACATATGCCAAGCTAATCTCCCCAGCAGAGAACCTCTCCCTGACATTATGATAGTGCACCTCAATGTGCTTAGTGCGAGCATGGAACAAAAGTTTCCTCGCAACTACCAATGTGCTCTGAGTTTCAGTGAAGATGGTGGTGGCAGAAGACTGACCAACACCCAAATCAGCCATAAGGCATCTGAGCCACACACACTCAACAATTGCTGTGAAGGCTACCCTATACTCAGCCTCACAACTCAAAGTGGCCACAGTAGGCTGCTTCTTGCTCAACCAAGATATACATGAGCTACCAAGCATGAAGCAAAAGCCACTAGTGGACACATGACTGTCACACCAACCAACCCGATCAGTATCAGGAAAAACATGCAAATTTGGCGGTAGTGATCCCCCCTTGGGAAAAAACAATTCTAGTAGCCGGGTACCACTCAAGTTGTGAAAGATGCGCTTAATTGCCTGCCAATGCTTGACACCTAGGCAATGCATAAACCTGCTCATCTGTAAGACAACAAACTCAATATCTGGCCAAGTAATGCATAAGTAAATCAAGCATCCAACAGCTTGCTGATAGAGAACAACATCAAATGCATCTCCAACATCACGAAGACTCAATCATAAACTTGTGTCCATAGGAGTGGCAATAGGTTTACAGTCTTCAAGGCCAAAATGCTGCAATAATGTGTCAATATATTTCATTTGACACAAAGCCATTCCACCATCAACGTGCATAAACTGAATGCCCAAATAATGATGCAAATGCCCCAAATCAGACATTTGAAATTAGACATTAAAATCAGGTTTGAAATGAGCAATATGCTTCTCATGAGGACCAGTGAGCAGCATGTCATCAACATTCACCACAATGATCAAAAGTACATCATTAGGACGCTTAACATATAAGGTGCTTTCAATTGGATTGTTCTCAAAACCATGTGTAATCAGATAGGCATGTATCATTTCATACCAAGCACGTGGTGTTTGTTTTAAACCATATAAAGCCTTTCTTAACCTACACACCTGGTTTTCACACCCTTTTTGTACAAATCCACGAGGCTGAAAAACATACACTTCTTCATGCAAGTCACCATTCAAAAATGCTGTTTTAGTGTCCAACTGATGTACATTCCAACCATGATGAGCTCCAAGTGCACAGATGCTATGAATAATAGTCATTCGATAAGTAGGTGCAAAGGTCTCATCAAAATCAATGCCTCTTTCTTGCGCATAACCCTTTGCAACAAGCCTAGCCTTATAGCTATCAACTGTTCCATTAGTGTACGCTTCAGCTTGTATACCCACTTAGTGCAAATGGCCTTCTTGCTAGGAGGCAAGTCACATAAAGACCAAGTATCATTTTTCATGATAGCATCATACTCAGATTGCATTGCAGCCATCCAATGTTTATAATTTTGTGCTTCATCAAATGAAACAGGTTTTGTCTCATCACAGAGACTAGAGGCAACCATAGCATAGCAATTTGATGCAAAAGAGGCACTACGAGAGCCTGACTGAGTACGATATGACAAAGGTGCATCTAATTTGCCGTCTTGCAAAGTCCGCACCAACCATTTTGGCATAGTTTTTGCCTGCTCAATATGAGCTCTCTCATCAACAAGTGCATCATCTAAATCTGCATCAGAAATGGAATGATCTACATCATCACATGAAACTTGCAAAGGCTGAGATGTTGCCTCATTAGGACCAACACTAGATTGTCCACCTGTAAAAAGAGGCAACAAAGTATCATACATGTCTTTGGAGCTAACAGATGTCTCCTTAGTACATGAAAGTAGTGGCTGAATAGCATCTTCCACAAAAACAACATCATGGCTAATCAAAATGCATTTAGTCTATGGATGATACAGACGATAACCTTTATGTTCAAAACTGTACCCAACAAAAATACATTCTACTCCTTTATCATCCAATTTTATGTGATGTTGTTGCTAATGCATATGCTAAACAACCAAAAACATGCCGATGCAACAGATGGCTTGCAATCATGCCAAGCCTCATATGGAGTGATAGACTGCAATGCTTTAGTGGGACACCTATTTACTACATATGCTACACACATAACATCCTCAAGCTAGAAACTATGTGATAAGGTCTAGCTCTTGACCATACACCTTGCCATCTCCATGAGTGATTCGTTCTTTCGTTCGGCAACTCCATTCTGTTGAGGTGTATACGACACTATACATTGATGTTTTATCCCACGTTCAGTGAGAAATGCATTAAAGTCAAAAGACATATATTCCCCTCCTTGATCAGAACGGAGGGTGCCCATTTTACATGTTGGGAGATTTTCAGCCAAAACCAAAAATTTTTTGAAGCACATAAACACTTCGGACTTTGCGTTGAGTGGATATACCCATGCATGCTTGGAAAAATCATCAATGAAAGTCACGAAGTAAAGATAGTTTCCAAAAGAAGGTGTTTGCATAGGACCATAGACATCACTATGTACAAGCTGCAATTTCTGTGTTGCCCAAACTCAACCATCTTTTGGAAAGGAGGAACTACCCGAAATACAACCTTCACAGACATGTTTTCCAGGTGCCTCAAGCTTGGGCAAAGAAGACACCATATCAAATTTCTATAGGCATAACAAACTAGCCAAATTCAAATGACCAAAGCATGCATGCCAAAGTTTTGCATCTGACATAGCCTGAGAATCATGTACCGCACATGCCGAATCATTCATATATCTTTCATAGTCTATGAGCTTATATAGCCTATGACATAAAATGCTAGAAGTAATAATGATGCACAATTTGATAGATCATGAACTATACATCTGTCATCAACAAATTTCACAACCAAGCCAATCTTGGCTAATGCAGAAAATGATAATAAATTTTTCTTGATCCCTGGTAGAAATAAAGCATTTGAAAAAGTGAAAGAACTACCATCAATAGTAGTCAGAATGATCTTACCAACTCCCATTACAGGATAAGAGGAGTTGTTGGCGCATGTGACAGTATTCCCTGTAGGGGAAGGCTCGAGTGGAGAGAAGAAACTATGCTGCGAGGTAATATGTTTGGTCGCCCCACTATCAAAGTACCAAACATCTGAGTCTACTGCAGACATGCACTGCTCATGAGAAGACGGGTCAAAATTGCAAACAATAGTAAACACCCATTCTTCTTCGTGCACAAGATTAGTAGACTCTATTTTCGATGTAGAGGCCTTTGCAAAAACCATTCAAACCTCTTTCTTCTTTGCCTCTTTAGCAACCAATTTAGCAACCAGTTTTGGACAATTCTTTATGATATGATCATTTCCTTTACAATACTTGCAAAACAATTTCCGCTTTTTTGATTTCTTCTCATCTTTGTCTTCCTTCTTCGAATGTGTAGCAGTTGCAAATTTTTGTTTGCTACTAGATGAGCTCCATTTACCTTTGCCCTTCTCACTAGCCAGGAAAGCTTGATCTGCAACACACATAATAGACTTGTTCTGCCTAGACTGATCTTCCTGCAACAAAACAGAAACTAACTCCTCAAATGACAAGGCATTTAGATTTCCTTTCATCATCAAATGAAGAGTAGAGGCAAAACTCTGATATGAATCAAGAAGACCATTCAAAATAGTTTGCACAAGTGAGCTATCTGGTATAACCTCATCAACAGAAATCAACTGTTGCTTCAATTCTTTGATCTTTGTTAGAATTTTGTCAATAGAATCACCTTCACTAATGTGCTCACTCTCTAACTATCTTCGGAGGTAAGCAACACGAGCCTCATTCCTAGCCTGGCACAATGTGGTAAGTGTATCCCAAGCATTCTTAGATGTTTTGCAAGAGCGAATGTGAGGAATAATCACACATTTGACAGACAAGGCTATTAGTGCATGTGCTTGAGCATCTCTACCATCCCAACAAATTTGCTCTATAGTAGGTGCAGCAAAAACCGCAACACAAACAAGAATCTGCAAAATATCATCATCTTCAACACCATCTCCATCAGTTCCGGCACTTGTATTTGCAGTAGCTGTATTCGTAGGTGTAACAGGACGTCTTTCAACACCTTGCACAATGTTCCAAAGTCCTTTTGCAACCAATACATGTCACATCATATAAGCCCATAACGGGCAGTTGGTACCATCCAACTTATCCTCAATAGCCAACATACGGAATACATCAGTGCTTTCAGCCATGGTCAGTGACTAAAATACCTTGATGCAGAAAATTGAATGTATCTCAAAAAGTTGAACAGAATTGCCCAAAAGATTTGTGCTAAACCTATAGCAGACTTCAAGATGCTTATATTGGCGAACCAAAATTGGTATAAAGATTTGGCAAAAAAAGATGAAATAGCCTACACAAGCACTGCAATAGTGCATTTGGAGGCTGAAACAAGCTCAAATCACGATTTTGGGACCAGAAAGCGAAGTAGTTTTGATCTCTGAAACACCTTGAGTATACTCACCAAATTTTGTGCAATTCTGAGACTACAACCGGAGAGGTGACGACGATGCCCTAGATGAAGCGGTGACCTGCTTTGATACCAATTGTTGGAGTTAGATGTCTATAGAAGCACACGAACAACACAAGGAAGAAGAAGAAGCTTGGAGCACAACATACAATACTGAATGTATTAACACTAGAATGTACAAAGATAAGTAGCCCGTTAGTTAAATAGGCATATATACAAGCCGGGGAAAAAAGACCTTGTAAAGAGGGAAAAAAGTGCACCAACTATCCTAGTGTGTTCACACACATCACAACCTAAATATATCAATGACTATGCCTAAATAGGTGGTTCCGCACATCTTGGGACTTAAATAACATTCTTTCTTAAGTAGATCGATCAATGTTTTGTGTATGCTCTCTGCTTGGCCATTTGCATGTGGCTAGTATGCACAAGACCTCCTAAGGATCTTGTATCTTTTGAAAAGATTATGAATCACTGAGTTGATGAAATTTGTGCCATGATCTGACATGATCTCTATGAGGCAATTGAACGTGGGTAGTATGAATTAATATAGGAACTGAGAAATGGTAGATGTAGAATAGTCTTGCATAGCTTGCACTTAAACCCATTTTATTGCATAATATATGGCAATCAATATGTAATTTTCTTACCTTGGCTATGCTTGTGGAAAAATAGGCCCTACAAAGTCGATGCTCCAGTGCTTGAACGACTTCCATTCCATGAACATGGTAAGTGGGTTGTGCTACCTCTTGGTAGGTCGAGGGCCACAATGTTGACGCGCATGCCGCTTCGCTATCCGTTCGTGAGTATACTTGAAAAGGGTGGGCCACCAAAATCTGTTGCTTATAATTTTACTAGCAGTAATGTATGTTGAGGGATGTCGAGCCTCCATGCCTTTGTGTGGCTCATGGATGACATCTGTTGTTTGTTGTGGGTATAAGCATCTAAGAAGCATCCCATCCTGCCCTTTTTTGTACAAAATTCCATTGATGTTGTTGTAATATTTACATTTAAGTAGTATTCATCTTTTCTCTAGGGGGGAGATCCTTGGGGAAAAACACCTTTCAATAGGTCCTTGATCTCTTGATACCCACTTAAAGGAGCCTTGTATTTTGAATAGTGAGAGGTCGAGGAAATCATCAGTAATCCCCACTTATGTGACCATTTGCAAAGTGACTCTAGACATGTTGTCTACCAAGAAGTGGACACATCCTGAGCAAATTTGGATTTCAAAATTGAACTCTTGGAATAGCACAAGCCATCTCCATGTTTTCCCTATGATTTGAGGTTTATTGAGTAGGTACATGGCCTTGCTACATTTTCTACGGCTTGTTTCAAAAATGGAGTAGAGAATCCATCAAGAATCGTGACCTTGCTAAGAGCCCAAAAATCCACACATGATCTGATCTTGTTTGACTATTTCTTGGGAGCAATTACTATGGATGAGTGCCAGTTAGAATGTTCTATTGGAACAATGATTCTTGAAGCCTCCATCTTATCCAGCTCTTCCACATACTTCCTTTGCATATTTTGGATTGAGGGACTAGATTCTTTCTTGTACAGGCTTTGCATCTGGCATTACTGGGATAGTATCGATCCCCATTGTTGCCAGGATACCTGCTAGATCCTTCTAGTTCCATGCCAAACTTTATCTGAAGCTATGGAATAAGGTGGTAACTTGGTGTAGCAAGATAGGTTCTTCCCATAACCATGAGGCCATTAGTGAAAGAACTTAGAGAAACTTGTATGAGGTAGAAAAGGGAGTTGTGAAGTGACGAAGTTTTCTCCATCGAACTAGCCCAGAGCCAGCCCTTAAGCTTATGGTGACTCAAATAGACCTTATATGCATGTGATAAGTGCAATAAAACCAACCATGTACTTTGGAGCATCAAGAGAATAGCCAACACAAGACAAATAGGTTTGCACATTGACTAGCTCAAAAAACTTTCTATCTTTGGATAAAATAAACTTAAAATGCTCATAGCAGCCAACATGATAACAATTGAAAAAAATCTTTCTGGAGGAATGATAAACATAAGGTTGAGTGTACAAAATGCATAAGATTACAAGTAGTAAGCAAAATATGCTTCTGGAATGAACTTGACACTCAACAATGGCACCTCCTATATTTCAGGACTGTGTAGAGATAGACCTTGAGACAAAGAAACTAAGATTTCTCGAGATCTAGTCAATCAAATGCTTTGAAAATTTGTAAACATAAACTAGACACTAGTAAGGTTAGAATAAAATGTTAGTTCATCCAATTTGGAGCTTTGTAGAGAGAGCATTAACCTTTGCAAGTTCACTTTTGTTGAAGAAGATCATGCAGAGAAATGGAGCAAGACAATGATGGCCAAAAGTGTATGTATATTGCTTCCATGTAATGTACAATCATTGCAAAAAGAATCTTTTGGGGAAACCGTTTGAATTCCATTGAATTTGAGTGCTTGCATTTGTTTCCATTAGATCTATGCAAGATCTAATGGCTTGTATTGAGCCCACGCATAAAGGAAACCTTTTGAAGGAAGCCATTGGATGAGCCTCATATCGGATGGTGGATATGCATCCCAAAAAGAAGCTCAGCCCCACTTGCGCACATCCACTGGATTGTGAATGATCAATTGGCCATTGATGGTGAGAAATATACCCCGCCATAGAATTGTGCCTATTTGTTTCTCCTTTTGTGCCAGTCCACACACTCACATTGCTCATTCAATGCTTACTATTTTGTCATCTTGTGACAGTCACACCCTCCCGAATCTTGACCGTTTATGTGATATGATCTAAGGGACATAATTGCCCACGACTGCTCATCTTTTAGAAGAATTTTTGTCTTCTTTTGACAGGCACATCCTCCTTCATCTTAGCCATCCATGGTATTTGATCTAAGGGATGTGAATGCCCATGAATCCATTCGGACTGAGCACATAATTTGGATACATTATTTTACTCCAAAAACCACTAGTGGTTTTTTTGTGGCCTTAATCTCTTGATTTATTAATTTTAATCCCTAAAAATTGTTGATATATTTAGGTAGTGATGTGTATAAACACACTCGGACCGCCGGGGCACTTTTTTCCCTCTTTAGGAGGTTGTTTTCCCCCGGATTGTATATACGCTGTCGGAAAGTTTTCAACCTTTCCGTTGAGGACCAGGAAAATTTAAAAATGTTTATTGGTCAATTCTAATCTCATTATTACAATGTTTTTGCTTGGAACTAATCTCTTGTTAAGTGTTTGCAGGTTCAAATGGATGAAGAAAACATAAGTTCATATTATGGTTTACCCTAAACTGCTCGTATAATCTGTGTTTAGGTCAATAAAGTATTGAATTATGGGCTTAAGACCCTAGGTTTACGTCTAATCTTGTGCATTTAAGTTAGGAGCATTAATTCCTGGTTAATGTTAGGGTAAAAGATAGGTTTTTAATGGGTTATCAGGGGTTTCCAAAGGGTTTCAAGTAGATTTTCGAGGGGTTTTATTGAATTTTAAGGGTTAAAATAATAGGTATTTAATTAAATTAATCTTTAAAATGAACATTTATGTATTAAAAATTAAAATATGATCTAATTAATTAATTTACTTATGTGTGTGAATTTAAATACGAGGGTTCTAATTAATTAAAACCTTAAACTAAGTTTAATTTAACTGAATTATTTAATTAAGAAATTTAGCGTAATTAAATTAAAATGAAAATGAAGTGGATAATTAATGAGTGGTATATGTGAATGGTGTTTAAAGTGTGGTGTGAGTTAAGTGTGTAACTAAAGTAGCTAAAGTAATTAGTTTAAAGTGTGGTAGTTATGTGTGCAAGATAAAAGAGTGGCCTAAATGAATTATGCATTTAAAGTACAAAAAGTATGTGGTGAAAAGAATGGAGTAAGTGAGTTATGTGAGAAAAGTCAATTCAAAGTGTGGTGGATAAATGTGGGTTAAAGAATGGATGAGAAAATAAAGCAAATCCAAAAGAGTGGTAAAACTCATGACTTCTCTGAGTATATATATGTGTATGCGCAATGAGTTTTTCCTAATGTTTTTTTTTCAGGTAGCTTCTTCTTCCCCTTCTGCTCCAGCATGAAAGTGCTTATTTCTCTTTCCTTTTATGCTAGGCTCTGTTTGCGTGAGTTTAGAGAGAGAACGTTTGGCAGTGCAATAGGCAAATATCTTGAAGATGAGAGAGAAGATTTTATTATTATTTTTTCTTTCTCCTTGTTCAGGTGGCTTTACCTACTATCATAGCTATGCAATCATATAAAACAGGGAGTTACAGTGTGTCTGGCAGCGCTCCCGCTGGCTACGCGTAGGTCAGAGCTAGAGATGATTTAGAGAGAGGATGATTGAGACTCTGCCCCACTTCTGATGGCTTCTGATAGTCACTGCGCACGTTAACGAAGAGAGAGATATTGAGAGTCTGGAGACGGCTGTAGAGAAAGAAAAGGTGTTAATTCACCTAATTTCTGCTGTGTATTGCACATAAAAGGTGTCTAGATGATGACAAATCCATGATGGCTTCAGACAGGCACTACACACGAGAGAAATAGGAGAAAACCATGGTGGCACTGATCTGACATGTCGAAAGTAGAGAGAGGCTGTAGGCTGTAGTGCGACAGAGAAATTAAGAAAGTCTGAGGAGTTTTGTTTTTTAAATTTGATTTTTAGTCCTCTCTCTACAGAGCTGCACGCGGCAGCGCCGCAGAGAGAGGGTCTCAGAAGATTTAGACAGAGAGAGAGAGTCTGGAATCTGGCTGACCGTGCACAGAGAGATTTAGTAGAGATATTTTTTATGTTTCCCCGCTGCTCAGGCGTCCCCGACGTCTCTGGCGTTCTTCACCCTAACAGAGATTAATTAAAAAAGTTCTCCCTTCCCTCCCAGCAGGCTGCGCGTGGCAACACCGCCGAGAGAGAAAAAGAGAGAAAGAGAGATAGTGAGAGTGATTGGATTGTTTAATTTTATTATATTTATTTATTTGATTACTCAATGATTAATATTAGTTCTATGTCTTATTCATATTAGTTTATGTATTTTATTATTAAGTGATTAGTTTATGCATGAATGAATTAATACTATCCATGTATGAGCATTCTAAAGCTTAAGTTATCATGAGATGTGTATTAGTATAATTGCACATGCATAAATTACCTAACTAATTGTCTTTGAGTCTATATATATAAGGTAGATGCATGTGTGTATATGTACAAGTGTTTGCATGCATATTTATATAATGATAAATGTGTGTTAGTAAATGAAAGTGCATAAATGAATGTTTAGTGTATGCATATGAATGAATGTCATTAATGTATTGTTTTAATTAGATATAATAAGGTTTAATTAATTTTGGTATTATTTAATTAGAAAATGGCAAGATATATGAGTACATATTAACATGTGCATATGTGTTAGTGTATATGTATATGCATGAAGAATGTTAGTTAACATGAATCAATGCATATGTATGAGCTAATGAATGTGTGTATGCATGATAAGTCATATTAATTAATGTTACTACATTTGCATGATTATATGTATTCCAAAAGGAGTGATGTATGTGCATGGTTATATGTATTTAGAAGTGTGTGTTATGTTAGTATGTATGTGAGTTAGTATATGTATTAGTTTATGTTAGCATATGTGAAAATGCATGAATATGGATTGAAGTACAATGCTACGTATGATTGAATGCATATGAATGATTGCTTGTGAGACTTTATGCATAACAAAGGTAAGTTATTATGCATGTGTATGTTTTAATGTATGTGAAGTATGTCTTTTATGTTTCTTATTGATTTCTTGTAATATTACTAATATTCTAATGTTTTTTTTTTCAGACATTGAAAGCAAAAGTATCAAAGAGCATCGTGACAAAAGAGAAGAATTCAACAAACTAAAGATCCATTAGTTGATATAAACCCATCAAACTTATCTTGATTAAGCTTTTGTATAGGATTCTCTAGTTGTTAGCAATCTTTTAGAGAATTTATATCATTGATTTATAGCATTGTAATCATCCATTATTGTCATTAGCATTAATTCAATGTCAATTTGCATTATCTTTATTGTCAATGTCATCAAAAAATCCAATTGAAGCTGAAATTAATGCACCTTCAGAAGTAGAAGTAGAAGTAGTTAAGGATATTATTACACACGAATCGTTAATATCAGTATATCACGATTATTGTCTTAATAGATTTATAGCATTATTTTCAAGTGCATCTAATGATCCTCAAGATAACATAGATTCATTTCCACCACCCTTAATTAGACGTACGCAACCTAATCATTTAGAAATCCAAGAAGAAGAAATTATAAAAGAAAAATTAACTGAGGAAACTTTGATAGTACCTATACCTCAAGAAGCTATTGATAGATATAGAGCAACCCAGCCTTACGGTTCTTAGAAGTTTAAAGTGTTACAATTAGCTACTCAATATTTCGTAGATTTTTCACCTACGATTGTCTCATACACCCTGCGTGTGCCGAGGGATTTAGTGGCTGACTGATCCACCAGCCATATGTCCGCAACTTCCCGACAATTTGGTGAACCCGACGTGAAGGTTCGGCATGACACCGTAGGTATAAAGGTATATTTATTTTCTGTTTTGCATATGCATATATAGGCAATTTGGCGATTGAAGGAGAAGTATCGACATCCTTTGTGTCTGCAGCTGATTGTTTCTCGTCACGTCACCTTTATGCATCAACTTTCGTGAAAAGTAACGCTTGCACATGCATGTAAAGATTTTGCACTGAGCACATTCACAAAGAGCTTCTTCATCAAGGTTGATCAGGTATATATATATTTTTTTATATTTCTGTTTGCAAAATCGTAGGAATATTTTCTATATTTTTGTTGCAAAATAGTAGGAAAGTTTTTTTTTTCTAGTTACAAAGTAGTAAGAAAAGTTTCTTATTTATATGCAAAGTAGTAGGAAAATTTTCTACATTTTTGTTTGCAAAGAAGTAGGAAAAATTTCTATATTTTTGTTTGCAAAGCAGTAGGAAACTTTTCTTTAGTTTTGTTGGCAAAGGAGTAGGAATATTTTCTGTATTTCTGGTTCATTTACCACGGAGTCGTATCAGGATCAAGAAATAGACGTACTATTACGAGAATTATATACTTATATTTCATATTTATCTGTAAAGTTAGACTTATCTACTATGGCTGACCATTTCGAAGAGCAACGCATTTGGAAGATCATAGATGCAATTAAAACGGATCGGGGGGAATTTAATGGGATAAATGTAACAACTTATCTTAAATATTATGAACAATTGACAGAACAATATGGGTTACCTGAAGACAATAAAAAAGACACATTTATACGAATTGCTCATGGTTTCACTAGAGAGAGAGAATCCAATTGAGAGTAGTTCAACCAAACATGACTTGGGCGGATTTTAAGATTCGGCTTCTTACTGAATTTTCGCATGAAGATTACAGTAAGAATAATAGAGCCACATTTATGCAATGGGTAGGAACAACGAAATTAGACCAACACATAACTCATGGATTAACTGAGTTTGATATAAAATTTAACCAAATGCCTCAAGCAGACCGAACAGCTCTAGAACCGGATAAATTACGAAATTTCCTAAACATGCTAGATCCTTCTCTTAGACGTGAGCTAGAACCGATGCTTGAGGATGGAGCGACTACGAGTGGGCTTACTGGAAATTGGGATAACGTTCGAGCAGCCGTCCATAGGTTAGCCCAAAGACAGGAGCGAAATCAGATGCAAACTCCAATAATATATGAAAGAGATGCGCCAGGAAAGATAGATTATGACCCCACTTCTCATAACCCTAGAAAGGATGACTCAGAAATTATAATGTTAGAAACATCAGTAGAATCACTTGCCAAACATATGGAGACTATGGCAACTGAAATAGCTACTATAAAGAGTATGCAAGAGCTTAAATTGAGAGATCAGGAGAAACCAAAAGAATTAGAACAAAATCCTAGGAATCAGATGCCAGCTAGAAGACCATTTAACCAAGCACGCAGATGTCTCTGGTGTGATGATTTAGAGCATCCACACTGGACATGCAACTTATTCAAAGAGGCCAAGGATAGGAATTGGATCACAGAAGTAGATCGAAAGATCTGTGACTATGTAACAAAATGGCCTTTGGCATCAAACTATGGCAAAGGGGGTATGAAAACCTTCTTTGAAGCCTCCACAAACCAAAATACATATACTTGTAGGCTTGATAGTGATGACTCTAATTGTGATTTCTGGAATCAAGTTTATGATACTGCTAGTCGAGGAAAGTTATCAGTTGAGAACTTATATGCTACGAGCTCAGATATTAGATCAAAGACATGTTGGAATGAGCCAGTAGGTATGTTCTCAGTTTATGCTCATGAAATTAATGTAGACGAGAAAAGAAAACAGGATGAAGAGGGACAATCTAAACGAACAACAAGGGCTAGAAAAGAGGGTGAACCTACTGAGACAATTAATGAACCACCTAGGACTGAGCCTAGTCAGGAATCAAAACAACAGGAACAAGAAAAGAAACCTCAAAATGAGGGTAAAGGAAAGAAAGTAGGAGAAAATTTAGAAAAGAAAATTGCAAGTGAAGATAAAAATCAGGATAAATCTAATGAAACGCAACCCATACGAGAAGAAGGTAGTAAAGAAGAAAAACCGAAAAAGAAACCTCCGACTTTTTGATTGATCTCGCAAATTGAGAAACAAATAGACATTCAGAAGGTTATGGATGAAAAAATTATGAACGCAGAGGTAACCATGACATTGGAGGAATGGTTAGCATTTTCAAGAACTGATGTGAAGGAAGATTTCATGAGTATCATTAAAAGACGAAGAGAACCTATAGAGTATAGAGCGGAAGATATAGAAATGGAGGAAAGGAAAGAACAGGATGAACCGAAAGTGAGTGTTGTTCAGATTAATGAATCTGAGTATCGCGAATCTTCTGATCGTAAAAATTATTTAGGTCCCGTAATTGGACATTTGGAAAAAGGAAATGATGACCCAAATAGTCATTATACTTAGAAACATTGGGCTAGGGGTACCACTGAAACTATGGTTAAGATAGGTAATAATAATAAACCGCAAGTAGCATTAATCGATTCAGGATCAGAAATCAATGTAGTCTCGAGGGAGATTTATAATGAAGGAAAATGGCCCATAGATAGGGACCATGGATGGAAAATGAAGGCAGCCAACAATGCTTCTGGCTATTTACTAGGAGCTTGTGCAAATGTTCCTATTACTATTGGAGATGTTAAAGAGGAACATAATTTCTTCATTCATGATGACTGCTCGTACCCAATTATTTTGGGGCAGCCATTCATTTGTGAACAAAGAATGGAGACAAAAGTATTGGATGATGGAAGTGCTTTCGCAAGAATTTGTTCTCGTGATGGCCTTAAATCTGTCCAATTCATGACGCTTTGTATAAACCATCCTCGTAATCGTAGGTCTCTAAGAAAAATTTCTTTAAGAAACTTAGATCAGGATTTCGAATAAATGCCACTGTTGAGCGAGATCACAGTGGACTTTGGTTCGAAATCTCGCAAAATCTTGTACAGAACTTAGATAAGATGACTGTTTATTTTCCGTCTCCTACTTTAAATATTTCTCATTTTAAACAAATTCCAAGAAAACTTATAAAAAAATATGAAAAACAAAGGAGATTTGTTAATGGATGAAACTATTGAATATGTCATTGAAACTACACATTGCTTCTCAACATTAGAAGAATTAAAAATTTGTTATCAAGATAAGTCTAATTCCCATATTCTCATCTCTTCACTTGATATGTATGTATTAATTCAGGAATATGCCTCTAAAATTGATCATGAGTATGATGCCTTAGTGGAGACTAAATATAAAACTGTGAGTAAGAAGGTTAAACCCGTAGCACAACCACTACCAAAATTTAGTAATGATATTATAAAGAATGTAAGTCATGAGCCAATCCTCAGAAATCCGACAACTATTGGCCATGTATTTACTAAAGAATCCTTAAATCAAATTAAATTAGATGCTAGCAGTTTCCCTCTTCCAGCAGAAAAAGAGTATTTTTTGAAGATTATTGAGCAACATGGAAGAGCATTTTCTCTTGAGCCTTTAGAGATAGGATGTGCAGATCCTAAGATAGTTTCACCGATGATTATTTTCACTATTCCCCATATTCCTTGGAATTTGCGCCCTATTCCTGTACCTAAAGCTCATCTTCTAGAGCTGATTAGATTACTTAAAGAAAAAATTCATATGCATATTTTAGAATCCTCTTCAGCTCCCTATTCAAACCGTTGGTTTACTGTGCCCAAGAAGAGTGGAAACTTTGATTTATCCAAGATCTTCAACTAGTTAATAAAGTGACCATTAGAAATGTGGGTACATGTCCAATTGTGGATGAATTTGCAGAAGCATTTTCAGGCAATTCGATATATTCAATGGGTGATCTCTACTCTGGGTATGATCAATTTCAATTGGCACTTGAGAGTAGAGACATTACTACCATGAAAACACCTCTGGGATTAGTTAGAATGTGTACGTTACCTCAAGGTGCGACCAATTCAGTAGCACACATGATGAGTGCAATGAATTTGGTTTTGCACGATTTCATTCCTCACATTACTATGCCCTTTATAGATGACATTTCCATTAAGGGTTGCTTGGAAGAAGAGAAAGATAGCACTCTGGATGAAGATGGTTGTCGAAGATTTGTTAAGGCTCATATCCTTGATTGTCAAAAGATCTTTCAGCGATTTATTCAAGTTGGCTTAACATTATCTATAGAAAAATCTACTTTTGGTGTTAATGAGGTCCTAATTGTAGGTCATCTTTGTGGCTATTATGGACGGAAGCCATACCCTCAGAAAATTGACACCATTAGTAAGATTTCTGAGATATGTCAAAATGTGAGTGAAGTTTGTCGATTCTTAGGAGCCTATATCTTCTATGTTATATGGATACCACATTTTGCACATATAGCTGACTGTTTGTATGATTTATTAAGGAAGAAAAGAAAATTTTTATGGATAGAAAAACATACTCAAGCAATGCGTAGATTAAAGAAGTTATTGCAAGAAGCTCCAATCCTTAAACGAGTAGATTATACGAATAATAAGCCTATTATTTTGACTGTTGACACTAGCCCTATTGGGATAGGATGGGTCATAAGTCATGACGATGAAGAGGGTAGAAGATATGCTGTGAGATTTGGAGCTAAAATTTTGCATAACACACAAAGACATTATCCGCAAATTAAAAGAGAACTTTGGGGTTTAGTCACAGCTCTAAAGTTTGATAAAGAATATTTCATAAGAGCAAATGTGATTGTGGAAACAGTTGTTTACCGCTAATTGGAATGATCACAAACTGTTCTTCACTAGATATTGCAATGCTTCGCTGGATTTCTTATATCAAATTCATAAATCTAGTTTTAATTCATATATCAGGAAAATCTAACTCTGTTGCTGATATGCTCTCAAGAGCTAGGTATGATGAGAATGATGAAGCCAAATTAGATACTAATATGATAAATTATGATTCCCAAGTTTATGTATATGAAAAATTTAATTCAGATGAATACGAAGGAGAGTGGCTAGAGATTGGAAAGTATCTTAGTACTTTAGATAGATCACCTTCATGGTCTTCAAATAGATTTAGAAATATTAGAAAAAGAGCATTTAACTTTTTCTTAAAAGATGGGTTAATTTGGAGACATGCAAGGGGGAAGATCAAAATGCCACAAAGAGTACTAGGTACTAAGAATCTTCAGATGCAAGTCATGAAGAGCATGCATGATACTTTATGGGCCGGGCATAAAGGATTTGTTGCCACTTATGAAAAAATTAGAGAGTATTACTGGTGGCCAGGTATTTATGTTAATGTAAAGAAATATGTGGATTCTTGCGATGTATGTCAAATTTATTCATCGGTTAAGCATAGGGATCCACTGCATCCTACATATCCACCGTGCATACACTATAAGTGGGTAGTTGACTTAGTGACCATGCCCAAAGGTATCGATAGAATGAGATACATAGTTCTTGCTCGAGAAGATCTTACTAATCATGTTGAAGGCCGAGCTCTAAGATCAAAAACCACTTTTAATGTATGTAAATTTCTTCTTGAAGATGTGATTTCAAGGTTTGGGTGTATTGAGAAGATAGTAGCTAATAGGGGCGAACTAGATGCGCAAGACGCTAGAGAATTCTTTGCTAGGCATGGAATTCGTTTAGCTCTTACGACTGCGTATAACCCTGAAGCTAACGGAAATATTGAAAGAGGGCATTCTCCTATCATAAAAGCGATTTCTAAAGCTTGCAAAGGAGAACTTAAGAATTGGCCAAAATTTCTGCCATTTGCTTTGTGGGCTGACAGAATGACCTGCACTAGAACGACAGGATTTATGCCGGCAGAGCTAATGTACTGCCAAAAACCAATTTTTCCAGTGAATACTCAAATCCTTACTTGGACTACGCTTCCTTGGGAAGATAATCTATCTACTGAAGACTTATTAGCTCTAAGAATTCAGCAACTAGAGCAAGGGAACGAAAGATTAGAAGATGCTGTAGCTAAATTGAAAGAATCTCGTCTTAAAAATAAAAATATTTTGATAAATCACATAGGTTAAGGCCAAAGCCAATTCAAATTAATGATTGGGTATTGATATATGATAGCACATTCGATACACAGTATGATGCTCGTAGAAAATTAAAAAAGCGTTGGTTTGGACCTTATGTGGTGGTCAAAATTTATGAAAATGGAACGTATGCCTTACGAGAGTTAGATGGAACTCCACTTAAAAATCTAATTGCAGGTAAAAGAGTTAAAATATTTAAACAAAGAAATGAAGAATTTTATGATTTAATATATGATGAAGAAAATGATGAATGAATTTTTTAATAAAAATAATGTTTAAATTTTCTTTTAAATATGGTTTTTCTTTTATACGTATGAAAATAAAAATTTATTTAAGCTATTTTTCTTGTGAGTCTATATGTTGTTGCTTGATAGCAGGAGTTGAAGATATTTTTTGAACCAATAAGACTGATTTATATTAAAGATGAAGCGCAGGAGATTGAAGATAGTACATGCAGTTTAAAATTCAAGCAATCAAAGCGATATTTGGATGAAAGGCAATGTTGCAGAAGAATTCTATGTCGATCAGGTGAAAAAGTTCTAAACCTGATTTATGTTTTAATTTATTATGAAAGTTCATGCATTATCATAATTAGATATGTACATTCTTCAAATAGGTTAAGAAACCTCTTATAATTATGAAAAGTAGAATTTACACTGAAGTAGGAATGTGCTTGAAGAGAAGATAGGGATTAGAGACCTATGGCTGTCATATGAATAGTTGAAGGAACCCTTAACTTGCAACTCCTAGTAGAAGTAGGCTTGTTTTATATAGGTAAGCTTCCTTAAATCTGACCCATTTAGCTCAAGAGATCCTAGTTCGTGCTTTAGCTTACCTCTAGATCCTTTGCTCTGATTAGGGGTTAAGCCTTTCCCCTTTATCAAAAAAGTTGCGAAGAAAAATTGAAAGCAGTACATTAATGGTTGCTGCATATGAAAAGAGAAAAAAAAATGACAAAAAGAAAAATTATTAAAAAAAAAAAAAGATGAAAGAAAAATCAAAATGATTTCAATAATTCAGTTGTGGTCTTGAAATCACTTTTGAATTGAAAAGCGGGCTATATAAGGCAGATGTATGCTGGAGGCGGATTAGTTTGTTGTATCTTAAAGGCAAGTGGCTAGGAGATGAGGATAGAAGGCTTATATAACATATGCTTTACTTATGAACAGAGTTAATAGAAGAGTTAGTACGAACGCTATTTGAATGACTTCTATAGTTTCTTTCTAAAACCTGTTTTCCAACTCATGCATTGAATGAAAAGGTTGAAATTCAAGCTTACATAATTTTATAAGTTTTCTTTGCTATCCGAAGATGTACTAATGATAGAAGCATTTTTTTTATAGACTATTTGCATTTGAGTCATGAATAATTTTCAAAAGAATTTGATATTGCCTTCTATGATCTGTAGGTTTGGCCCATCGAGGACGATGTGCAGGTTTGGTCGGGGCGAATGTCGGAAAGTTTTCAACCTTTCCGTTGACGACCAGGAAAATTAAAAAATGTTTATTGGTCAATTCTAATCTCATTATTACAATGTTTTTTGCTTGGAACTAATCTCTTGTTAAGTGTTTGCAGGTTCAAATGGATGAAGAAAACATAAGTTCATATTATGGTTTGCCCTAAACTGCTCGTATAATGTGTGTTTAGGTCAATAAAGAATTGAATTATGGGCTTAAGACCCTAGGTTTACGTCTAATCTTGTGCATTTAAGTTAGGAGCATTAATTCCTTGTTAATGTTAGGGTAAAAGATAGGTTTTTAATGGGTTATCAGGGGTTTCCAAAGGGTTTCAAGTAGATTTTCGAGGGGTTTTATTGAATTTTAAGGGTTAAAATAATAGGTATTTAATTAAATTAATCTTTAAAATGAACATTTATGTATTAAAAATTAAAATATGATTTAATTAATTAATTTACTTATGTGTGTGAATTTAAATACTAAGGTTCTAATTAATTAAAACCTTAAACTAAGTTTAATTTAACTGAATTATTTAATTAAGAAATTTAGCGTAATTAAATTAAAATGAAAATGAAGTGGATAATTAATGAGTGGTATAAGTGAATGGTGTTTAAAGTGTGGTGTGAGTTAAGTGTGTAACTAAAGTAGCTAAAGTAACTAGTTTAAAGTGTGGTAGTTATGTGTGCAAGATAAAAGAGTGGCCTAAATGAATTATGCATTTAAAGTACAAAAAGTATGTGGTGAAAAGAATGGAGTAAGTGAGTTATGTGAGAAAAGTCAATTCAAAGTGTGGTGGATAAATGTGGGTTAAAGAATGGATGAGAAAATAAAGCAAATCCAAAAGAGTGGTAAAACTCATGACTTCTCTGAGTATATATATATGTATGCGCAATGAGTTTTTCCTAATGTTTTTTTTCAGGTAGCTTCTTCTTCCCCTTCTGCTCCAGCATGAAAGTGCTTATTTCTCTTTCCTTTTATGTCAGGCTCTGTTTGTGTGAGTTTAGAGAGAGAACGTTTGGCAGTGCAATAGGCAAATATTTTGAAGATGAGAGAGAAGATTTTATTATTTTTTTTCTTTCTTCTCCTTGTTCAGGTGACTTTACCTACTATCACAACTATGAAATCGTATAAAACAGGGAGTTAGAGTGTGTCTGGCGGCGCTTCCGCTGGCTACACGTAGATCAGAGCTAGAGATGATTTAGAGAGAGGATGATTGAGACTCTGCCCCACTTCTGACGGCTTTTGATAGTCATTGCGCACGTTAACGAAGAGAGAGATATCGAGAGTCTGGAGACGGTTGTAGAGAAAGAAAAGGTGTTAATTCACCTAATTTCTGCTGTGTATTGCACATAAAAGGTGTCTAGATGATGACAAATCCATGATGGCTTCAGATAGGCACTGCACACGAGAGAAATAGGAGAAAACCATGGCGGCGCTGATCTGACAGGTCGAAAGTAGAGAGAGGCTGTAGGCTGTAGTGCGACAGAGAAATTAAGAAAGTCTGAGGAGTTTTGTTTTTTAAATTTGATTTTTAGTCCTCTCTCTACAGAGCTACGCGCGACAGCACCGCAGAGAGAGGGTCTCAAAGGATTTAGACAGAGAGAGAGTCTGGAATCTGGCTGACCGTGCACAGAGAGATTTAGTAGAGATATTTTTTATGTTTCCCCGCTGCTCAGGCATCCCCGGCGTCTCTGGCGTTCTTCACCCTGACAAAGATTAATTAAAAAAGTTCTCCCTTCCCTCCCAGCAGGCTGCGCGCGGCAGCGCCGCCGAGAGAGAAAAAGAGAGAAAGAGAGATAGTGAGAGTGATTGGATTGTTTACTTTTATTATATTTATTTATTTGATTACTGAATGATTAATATTAGTTCTATGTCTTATTCATATTAGTTTATGTATTTTATTATTAAGTGATTAGTTTATGCATGAATGAATTAATACTATCCATGTATGAGCATCATAAAGCTTAAGTTATCATGAGACGTGTATTAGTATAATTGCACATGCATAAATTACCTAACTAATTGTCTTTGAGTCTATATATATAAGGTAGATGCATGTTTGTATATGTACAGGTGTTTGCATGCATATTTATATAATGATAAATGTGTGTTAGTAAATGAAAGTGCATAAATGAATGTTTAGTGTATGCATATGAATGAATGTCATTAATGTATTGTTTTAATTAGATATAATAAGGTTTAATTAATTTTGGTATTATTTAATTAGAAAATGGCAAGATATATGAGTACATATTAACATGTGCATATGTGTTAGTGTATATGTGTATGCATGTAGAATGTTAGTTAACATGAATCAATGCATATGTATGAGCTAATGAATGTGTGTATGCATGATAAGTCATATTAATTAATGTTACTACATTTGCATGATTATATGTATTCCAAAAGGAGTGATGTATGTGCATGGTTATATGTACTGATCCACCAGCCATATGTCCGCAACTTCTAGACAACACGTATTGCCCTAATGGGATACTTATCTTTGTACATTCTCTAGTAATACATTCAGTATTGTGTGTTTGTGCTCCAAGCTTCTTCTTCTTCCTTGTGGTGTTCACGTGCTTCCGCAGACATCTATCTCCAACAATTGGTATCAGAGCAGGTCGTTGCTTCATCTAGGGTGCTGTCGATACTCCTCCGTTTGCAGTCTCAGAATCGTATGAATTTCTGAGCTCGTTTCGGCCTCTGAATGCACTATCACAACACTTTTGCAGGCTATTTCGTCTTTTTGTGCCAAAGGTATATACCTGTTTCTATTCGCCAATATAAGCGTCTCGAAGTCTGCTACAGGTTTAGCAGAACTCGTCTTGGCAGTTCCGTTCAACTTTTTGAGATACATTCAATTTTCTGCATCAAGGTATTTTAGTCACAGGCCATGGCTGAAAGTAGTAATGTATTCCGTATGTTGGCTGTTGAGGATAAGTTGGATGGTACCAACTACCCATTATGGGCTTATATGATGAGACATGTATTGGTTGCAAAAGGATTGTGGAACGTTGTGCAGGGTGTTGAAAGACGTCCTGTTACACTTGTAACAACAAGTACTACAAATACAGGTGCTCGAGCTGATGAAGATGATGTCGAAGATGATATTGTGCAGATTCCTGTTCGTGCTGCTATTTCTGCTGCACCTACTATAGAGCAGATTCGTTGGGATGGTAGAGATGCCCAGACACATGCATTGATAGCTTTGTCTATCAAACGTGCCATTATTCCTCATATTCGCTCTTGCAGAACAGCTAAGGATGCTTGGGATACACTTACCACATTGTACCAAGCTAGGAATGAGGCTCGTGTTGCTTACCTCCGAAAACAGTTGGAGAGTGAGCACATGAATGAAGGTGATTCTATGGACAGTTTCCTAACAAAGATCAAAGACTTGAAGGAACAATTGATTTCTGCTGATGAGGTTATACCAGATAGCTCACTTGTGCAGACCGTTCTGAATGGTCTTCCTGATTCATATCAGAGTTTTGCTTCTACTCTTTGGTTGATGATGAAAGGCAATCCAAATGCCTTGTCATTTGAGGAGTTAGTCTCTGTTCTATTGCAGGAAGATCAGTCCAGGCAGAATAGGTCCATTATGCGTGTTGCAGATCAAGCTTTCCTGGCTAGTCAGAAGGGCAAAGGAAAATGGAGCTCTTCTACTAGTAAGCAGAAATCTGCAAATGCTGCACATTCGAAGAACCAGGATAAAGATGAGAAGAAATCAGAAGAGCAGAAATTGTTTTGCAAGTACTGTAAAGGTAATGATCATATCATAAAGAACTTTCCAAAATTGGCTGCAAAAGAGGCAAAGAAAAAGGAGGCTGGAATGGTTGTTGCAGAAGCCTCTACACCAAAAATAGAGTCTGCTAATCTTGTGCAGGAAGAAGAATGGGCGTTTACTACTGTTTGTAGTTTTGAACCATCTTCTCATGAGCAGTGCATGTCTGCAGTGGACTCAGATGTTTGGTACTTGGATAGTGGGCGACCAAACATATTACCTCGCAGCGCAGTTTCTTCTCTTCACTCGAGCCTGCCCCTACAGGGAATACTGTCACATGCGCCAACAACTCCTCTTATCCTGTTATGGGAGTTGGTAAGATCATTCTGACTACTACGGATGGTAGTTCTTTCACCTTTTCAGATGCTTTATTTATGCCAGGGATCAAGAAGAATGTGTTATCAGTTTCTGCATTAGCCAAGATTGGCTTGGTTGTGAAATTTGTTGATGACAGATGTACATTTCATGATCTGTCAAATGGCGATGTTATTATTGCTTCTGGCATTTTATGTCGTGGGCTATATAAGCTCGTAGACTATGAAAGATCTGTGAATGATTCGGCATGTGCAGTTCATGATTCTCAGGCTATGTCAGATGCAAAGCTTTGGCATGTAGGCTTTGGTCATCTGAATTTTGCTAGTTTGCTACGCCTACAGAAATCTGAAATGGTGTCCTCTTTGCCCAGACTTGAGGCACTTGGAAAACATGTTTGTGAAGGCTGTATTTTGGGCAAAATGCAGCGTTTCTCCTTTCCAAAAGATGGTTCAATTCGGGCTACACAGAAATTGCAGCTTGTACATAGTGATGTCTGTGGACCTATGCAGACACCCTCTTTTGGAAATTACATTTACTTCGTGACTTTCATTGATGATTTTTCCAGGCATGCATGGGTATATCCACTCAAAGTAAAGTCCGAAGTGTTCATCTGCTTTAAACAGTTTTTGGTTTTGGCTGAAAATCTGTTAGCATGTAAAATGGGCACCCTCCGTTCTGATCGAGGGGGGGAATATATGTCTTCTGATTTTAATGCATTTCTGGCTGAACGTGGGATAAAACACCAGTGTAGAGTGCCGTATACACCTCAATAGAATGGAGTTCCTGAACCAAAGAACAGGTCACTCATGGAGATGGCGAGGTGCATGGTCAAGAGTCAGGCTTTACCACATAGTTTCTGGCTTGAGGCTGTCATGTGTGCAGCATATATACTAAACAGGTGTCCCACTAAAGCGCTGCAGTCTATCACTCCATATGAGGCTTGGCATGACCGCAAGCCATCTGTTGCTCATCTGCATGTTTTTGGTTGTTTGGCATATGCACTAGTGCCTGAACAACATCGCAGAAAATTGGATGATAAGGCTGTAAAATGTATTTTTGTTGTGTACAGTTCTGAAACTAAAGGCTATCGTTTGTATCATCCACACACTAAATGCATTCTGGTTAGCCGTGATGTTGACTTTGTGGAAGATGCTATTCAACCATTGCTTTCATGTACTAAGGAGACATCTGTTAGCTCTAAAGACTTGTATGATACTTTGATGCCTCTTTTTATAGGTGGACAGTCAAGTGCTGGTCCTAATGAGGCAACTTCTCAACCTTTGCAGGTTTCATATGATGATGTAGATCATTCCATTTCTGATGCAGATTTACATGATGCACTTGTTGATGAGAGAGCTGATATTGAGCAGGCAAAAACTATGCCAAAATGGCTGGTGCAGACTTTGCGTGACAGCAAATTAGATGCACCTTTGTCATATCGTACTCGTTCAGGCTCTCATATTGCCTCCTTTGCATCAGATTGCTATGCTATGGCTGCGTCTAGTCTCTGTGATGAGAATGAGCCTGTTTCTTTTGATGAAGCACAGAATTCAGAAAATTGGATGGCTGCTATGCAATCTGAATATGATGCTATAATGAAGAATGGCACATGGTCTTTATGTGACTTGCCTCCTGGAAAGAAGGCCATTGGCACTAAGTGGGTATACAAGTTGAAGCGTAAACCTGATGGTACAATTGACAGGTATAAGGCTAGGCTTGTTGCAAAGGGTTATGCGCAGGAAAGAGGCATTGATTTTGATGAGACCTTTGCACCTACATGCCGTATGACTACTATTCGGAGCATTTGTGCACTTGCAGGCCATCATGGTTGGAATGTACATCAGTTGGACATTAAAACCACATTTCTAAATGGTGAATTGCATGAAGAAGTGTATTTTTTTCAGCCCCATGGCTTTGTGCAGAAAGGGCATGAAAACCAGGTGTGTAGGTTAAAGAAGGCATTATATGGTTTAAATCAAGCACCACGTGCTTGGTATGAGAAGATACATGCCTATAATGTTGCACATCATTAGGGGAAAAAATGAACCCTGAATGGGCCTTTTAGATTAAGGAGTGATTAGTGATGGACCAATAAGAAGAGGGTGGTGGCCACAGTCTATGCCCTATAAAATACTAGGCTGAAGGGTGGAGAGGGGACATATTTCTCCCTTATTTAATGAGCTGCCTCTAGAGAGAGAATGAATCTCGTAACTCAGTTGGGCCCAAAAATTCAAAATTTCTAAAAAGTTAAAAAACTCATCATAACACCTGAAAATGGACCCCCCATTACTTTTTAGGGTCAAAAGTACTCTTTTTGACCCCAAATTCAAAATCCGTGCATGTTTTGAGCTGAAAAAAATGAGTTTTTTCAAAAATACTCAAAAAAGAGTTATTTCCCTCCTAAACCTCACATTTTCATACCCAGGTCCCAAAAAGTCATCTTTTCCCACTACTTTCACTCTGTAGCACACCATTGAAGCTCCTGTTTCTACACTCCAACCTACCTGCATCTCCTATCTCGGATTACTGTTGTAGCTTGAAGACCTTTAGCTTCAATGGCAACATCTAAAGCTTCTAGGTGACCAAAAGATGAAATCCTCACATTAAGATGTCACAATATCAAAGCCACAGATGGGTAGTGGCTATCACATGAGTACTCCAAAGGTGCATGGGTGTACATGCAACCCTCTAGAGTTGGGCCTCATCGAGTTAGAGATCGTGGAAACTTAGATCTTCATTGGAAGGGAAAGTTACTTGGCTTCAAGAAGCATAGAGACAATGGGATGGTTGCTATTGTACAACATGTTTTTACAATGGCAACTATGAAACTTGAAAACTCTAGTAGTATGAGATATCCTGTGAACTGTAAGTATTACTCTACAATATTTTATGTTTTCTTGTGTCGGATATATTTCTGAACTATTTAGATATGTTTTTGTTTGTTTCAGATGTATTTCCTTCTACTTTGGTGGAAGAGCAACCACTTCATAGTCTTACAGGTACTTTCCAGGCATTGCATGCAGATGTTGGTGCACTAGTCTTTCCAAATATATCTCCTGCTCAACTTTACCATGATAGATTTTTCTTTTACACACATAGATATGTTGTACCCTCTACAATGAATGGTTTTGGAAGGTTAGAGAGAATTGAAGTACATTCTCTTCTTAGCTTGGAGTGGCCAAAACCTGATATATGGTCCGTATCATCTTTGAAGCAAAAGATGGTAATGGATATACATAACTCTTTGAAATTCACAAAAGTGTCTAGGTCTGTAGGTTTGCACTGGTCTTTTCCCATTCATTGTTTTGTATATTTATTCCAAGGATTCTCATTCCAAGAGACTTCCACCATGTTCATGTGTAAAGATATCACATATGAGCAAGTCGAAAGTCTTCTTGGTGAAAATTGGGGTTTGATGGAAGGAATTGCAAAAGGTGATAAATATCTCTGTAAAATAGGTGGAACAGGTATAGCATTTCGATATTTGAAACAACGTACTTCATTATACATCAGATTCTACTATGATCGTTGGATGTGCAAACTTGGCAAATGGATACCATTTCAAAGTTCAGAGGGATCTTTGCATTCATTTGAAATAAATCTTAGATTGCCCAACAATGAAACAGAAACTATTTTAGTGAATAATCATTGGACCTTGGCTAATCTGAGAGAACACTTGATGATTATGGGGTTTGAAGGACTAACTCAATCCATCTTCAAAATTCAAGGACATAAGGTGAGAAATGTTTCATGTTTTTGTTATTGTTTATTTTACTTTAATGACTTCAATTTGTTGCAAATTGATTACAGGTGGGTAGAAGAATGGAATACAAAATGAAAGTCCCTGTAGATTGGAGCAAAGATGGAACAGAGCTCTCATTGTCATAGTTCTTTTGCAACCTGATAATGTCACTTCTTGGGCCCTAGTCATTTTATCTCATGGTTTTTGCACTTTCAAGAACCTTGTAAAAAGTAGGACAATTGATTCATGTTAGATATTGTATATACCTTACTCTCTGCAATGATAATTTCAAAACTTTTGGAATGTCAAAAATTCTGTTCACTACTTTGAAATGTGGTTGCTCATGTTTTTTTCTGTGCATTATTTTGTCATCCAAAACTCATTTTTTGAAATTGCACTTCTTTATTCTATACTTTTAAAAGTGGGCCTAGTCAATTTAAAAACTTGAAACTGCTATAAAAATGGCTCTATGGGCTCATTTCTCACATTTGCACTCTCAAAGAGCTAGAAAGCACAGACTGCAAGCCTCTAGAAATCTCGCGCGCAAGCAATGGCTGCTAGCACTTCCACTCCCATGAAATCTCCTCGAGATTTATTCATGGAGTTTTTCGAAACTACAGACTACAATGGTCGTACGGATTTGTATGACCTAGTCTGTAGAGTCCCTAATCTTGAAGGGACAATAGCCATGAATTCCGATGTGATCGATGAGATCACAGATTTTATGGAACTCTATATTTTAAGATATGCCATAGATATTCCAGCATATGAGTGTAAATGGGTCCCCTGTGACCTGCTTTTTTACATTCATAAAGGAGATGAGGCATTTGCGAAGCGCTTAAATCGTTTCATGGCGATTGCTGAGGCTTCAGGGCACCTGTTAGATGACACAGTGCCCTTAATTAAACAATTAAATAAGAAAAGGAAAATGGGAAGAAAATATCTTTCCTACATAGCAACAACAATCTTTTTTGTCAATGAGGAGCCCGAACCTTCACCCATGGACCTACCCCATCTTGTTACTGGGGGTTTTGTAGATGAAAAGAAGGAACCCCATACAGAAGCTCTCAACTTATTAGAAGAGAGTCAAAAAATTTTCCAGAGAATTTCCTCAAGGAGTAGTGGACAAATTAAAGGAAGCCAGTACACAGAAGAGTCCACCCTCCAACTTAGACCCTGTGGAACCCACTCTACCAGAGGTAGAGATGGAAATGTTTTCACTTGTACTTGTTGATGGAGAGGAATTTTTGTTCCTGCATGATATTGAGAAGGCATTCGGTCTACGCCTCGACGAATGCCTTAGTATTTTCAGCTCAACCTCGGATGTTCCCATGGACAACACTTCTGACATTATCGAAAAGGCAACAATTCCACTTGGTGAATCAGTTGCGGACACCATTGCATTTGTGTGTGAAGAGATTTTGAGCCATGCCAACCAAGATGCCAGTGAAGAAGATCTAGCCACAGCAAGGGAAAGAATTTTGGAGAAGAAGATTCCAACATCCCCTGTTGTGGAGCAAAGTGGCATGGCCCATTCATCAATTCCACTAGATGCAATGGGAAGAGGAGAGGATGAAGACAGGCTTCAAGATGTAAGTCTCTACTGACATTTATGGTTGTCTCATATTCATACAAGATGTATCTATTTAATTTTATGATTGTCTATGTGCAGGAAACAATTGAAGTGGATAAATTTGCAGCAAGGAGTGGTGGTGACCGTGTTTCCCGGGGCCATGGCTCTTCCTTGGCACAGTACATTGGAAAATTGCCAAAGGAAGATTTTGTAATAATCCACAAGGACTTTTCCCCTCAAGGACACTTCATGACTTGGTGTATGAAGGCCTTGAGTAAAGTTTTGTGCCTATCTACAATAATGCAAGGGACCAATTGTATATTTCTAGTTAGGAAGTCCCTTGCCCTTACTACCCTAGGAGTTAACTTTAGAGGAAAAATATTAGGTCAAATAGGAATAGCTTTGGGTCTTGGATTGACAGACCCTCAATTAATATCCCAATCAGTTTTGACTTACCAATTGCCTCTATCTTTTCAGAGAAGAAAGAATGTAGTGGAGAGGCTCAAGGCCAAGAGCCAATTGTAAAAACTTTATAATACCAATGTTTTGTTTTTCCAATTTCCATGTGCATTCAATCTATTATATCTTTATGGTTTGACAATCTCATAACTTTTGCACAGTTTAATCAGTCTTTTTCCATTGTTTCTTGTAATTTGTGTTGCCCAAAATGCATGGAATGGCTAAGGAATGCAAAAAAAAGGCCTGCCACAGAAACGCGGGGATGGGCCCTGCAAAACTTTTGCAGGGCCCATCCCCGCGTTTCTGTGGCAGGCCTTTTTTTTGCATTCCTAGGCCATCCTATGCACTAGGTTACCTGTATTGCAAGTCTATCTTCTCAATTAGCACCTTCACTTGGGGAAATGTGGAACACTCTTCTTATATGCAATAATTAGAGAAAATTAAGACTCCTCTGGGTGCATATAAGCATGCAGCAGTAAATCAGTGCATGTATGTATGTTCATAAACATTGCTTAGCTATTGGTCAGGGGTTTAGCATGTAGTGCACTCTAGCCAAGGCCAATCATATGCCCCCATGTGCATGGCATGGGTTTTCATGGCTTGGAAATGCCAAAAAAAGGCCTGCCACAGAAACGCGGGGATAGGCCCTGCAAAACTTTTGCAGGGCCCATCCCCGCGTTTCTGTGGCAGGCCTTTTTTCGGCATTTCTTGGCCATGAAATGCATTAAATAGCATTACCACTTACAACAAGTACAGAAAAAAGAATGATACAACTATGAAAAACACTTCAAAGATGTACTGGAAAAACACACCTACAAACATAGGAGAAATAAACTTCAAAACATGTACACTAAGAGATAAACATTTGGGAGAGCAAATATGACAAGACAAAGATTATATTCATCATTTGGGTTTTACAAAATATTCATCGTATGGGATATACAAAAGGTTATCCAAACAAGGGAGTACAAATTATGGTTAATGGTTATTCCCTCTAATTCTCCTAGCTAGCTGCAAATCTTTAGGTTGTATTGTCACTCTCTTTGCATGGATGGCACATAGGTTAGAGTCCTCCAACATTGATATAAGATACGCCTCTACAGCTTCTTGGAGAGCTTCAATGGCTATCCCTTGGATACGAAGTCCAGCGCAATAGCGTTGGATCTCTTCCTTCACAACTCTTGCAAATGACCTTCGTGGAATCAGAAGCTCCACAGACTTTTGATAGTGTCGAATCTCCGCAAAGGCTCTGGTTTGCTTTCTGCGCCTTTGTGGTGCTCTTGCATTTGGGGGGATGTTGGGTTGTGGTCGTTGTGGTCTACGACGTGGTTGATAGTTCTTCTTTCTTCTTGGAGGACGCCTAGATGGTCCTGCCTCATCATTTACTTCCTCTGCCCGACCTTGCTCTCTTTCTTCATCGGTTGGTCTTTGTCCTTGTCCTGGGGGGAGTGTCTTGCCTCCTTGTGTTACTCGATGGTTCACGGGGATATCATCATTGTTCCATGGTGGCTCATTTATACTTTCTTCATCTGAGGAACTCGATAAATTTGATGTCTCAATCACAACTCGTCTATGTCCTCGTTGTTTGGGCCTTGCCTTCACTGGTGTCCTGATTGGGGGCTCATCATGAGATGCAGAAGGAGAATAATTTATTTCTTGGGATACATCTCTCTCTGGTGAACCTTCATCCCCCCGCGATGCAATGCTACCGGACTGTGTCCCTGCACCTGAGTTTCGTCTTGAAGAGTGGCTTGTGGTTCGACGCTTCTTGTGGGGTGTCATCCATGTTGGGCGCTGAGTACCTTGCACATGGCTAGGGTAGACGACATGATCCTTCCTAGCAGTCTGCTTTGTGCGTGCCCTTCTCTTAGATTGTAAAGTGGTAAAATGAGGAAGGACACCTCTATTTATAGGCTTTCACTTAAGAATTGTCCTGTTCACATTTAAATGGATAAAAATTAGTTTTAAGACATTAAAAGTATATTCACAAAAATAGTAGAATTTTATTTGAAGTGAAAGGGGTTATAAAAACCTTGAAAAGTATAATGCATTTTAAGAGTTTGGAAATTATTTCCAAGCAGAACCCTCGCGGACTCTTTGTGAACGCCATTGGGCATGATGTTCGGGTCCTGACGATGACATCCACTTCTCTCTTGCAATATCATGTTGTAGCTTTCGTGTAACCTTTGCTAGTTGTGACTCACATGCCTTTTCCATTACATATTTTCTAGCAAATGTCACACGAAAGAACCAATTGAACATTTCTTCTAAATAGTTTGATTGGAGTAGACCACCCCCATGACGAGTGTTTTTAAAGTAAACACCTCTAGCCCTGTAATGTGACTTCTCCATTCCTTGTGTACTAAAAATGTCCAGTGACCCATATCGATTCATAAAATATGCTCCATGTGCAAAAAGAATATGCTATGATCTGGTCAATAAGATATACACATAGTGTTTAAGACCAAATAAAAAAATGTAAGCGAAACTTACTATGTAATGTGTAATGTTGCTTTCTCCCGAAGATAAGATGAATGACTGTGTAAACTCCTTCAAAGTCACTTGGAATAATTCTCGTTGTGAAGCATTAGTGGAAGCCAAACACATCAAATGTAACAATTGATCGAACGATGACCAAACCTTCTTTCGCTTGTTAATGAGATCAACCTGACTATCATTGTCAGTTGTAATTGAACAGAGGTCCTTCCAAAGCTCCCATTTCCCATCATCTTGACTATTCACATCTTTTTTAAAGAAACGTCGTGCCTTCTTCCCAGTCATGGAAACTTGTTGTAAAATCTCTTGAGACTCACCATACTTCTTAACAACTAAAGATACGTGGCCACCATGACAACCTATAGAATTCAAAAGATCTTCTATTTTCTGGATTGCTATTGTAGACCTCTCTAGTGGTTTCATTGCAAATGCATATTCAACATGGAGCTTCAAAAGCCTATCAAAGATCCTCATGAATGCATGCAAAGTACAAAAGTGAACATTGACTAATGGAAATGGGATAATGGGGTTCCAATCATTGCTTATTTTATCACGAGTCGGTTCCTGTAACATTGGACACCTCAAAAGTGATATCTCCCATTCCCTGTGATTCAATGAGTCTGTTTCATCAATTTCTTCAGAGTCATCAACTCTCATCAATGCCCTTGCATGTTTAGACTGTCTCTTAGATCCTTTGTAACCTTGTGTACAATATGGGCAAGGATAGAGAGAAGATGCTCCTTGTTTACAACCTAACATGCATTTTATACTCTTAAGGTCTCCACCCAAATGCCATTCTACATCAAAATCACCTATATCATCTACAAAAAGCTTTTGCCCATGTATTTGAGAAGAGATTACTTCCGTAATCCACGGAGTCCTACTAAAAATCCATGAAATAACATTATTTGTTTCTTTGGGAACTTCTATAGCACCTAACCACCAGATATCTCTCTCTGATTGCACACTGTAAGTCAAATGGTCCCTCCCTCCTAAAGTTTCATCACTCATTGCATGGTCCATAATTTCGTTCATTAGCGTCACACTCAACCTTTCTAGTCGCCGACCCTTTATGATTTGACACTCATCAAGCTTCAGTATGAACTTTAACTTAACATTACAGTCTGCACAAAAGAGAAAACATTATCTTAATATGACACTTGAATGCAATAGAACTTCAACACCAAATAAAATGTAGTAGGGGTACCTTTGATTGTTGAACTATAAAAGTGAACCATTGCTTGTTGAAGCTTCTGAAGATCCACAAATATATTGTTGAATTTAGTGTAAGTAAATCCTTGTGTAGATAGGATTTTTGATTGCTTCTTGGGAATATTTGGATGATAAATAGAGGCAGGCATAGTTTCTTCTATGAATAAATATTGTCCAATAGTACGAGTCACATCCTCATTTGAAGTTTTTTTATTGATAGACAATTTATATGGGCATGGAAATATACTTTGAGAAATACCTTGTGATTGTAAGGCTTGCCTGAGAAGGGTGTACATTGCAGTATACCCATTTCTACTGATGCCTGCTTCGTCACATATTGCCTGCACATCTTGCACTGTGATAAGATTTTTTAACTTCTTTGAAAACTCAGCTTCAACAGCAACTCTAATACACTTTCCTATGCGTGAGTCTAAAGCAGAAGTGATTTCTTTGGTGTTTATACAACTATTCATCAGCTTGAATTGGTCTTGTGTTGTTGACGAAGCAGTTATGTCTTCAATAAACGACCTACACAATGAAATATTCCATTACAAATCTTCATTAAAACATATAAAAGTAAAACAAACACTCACCTTGTTGCATATATACGTCGTTTGCGTGCTCCACCACCTTTTGAAAGAGCTTCAAAGGATGACAATGATCTTTTCCTATGTCTCATACCAAGTGGAGTCTCTTTCAGCTGCTGGAGATTGGCAGTTAACTTTGAAATTGTGCTTTGTTTTGCTTCAGTATCCTGTTCCAAATCTGCAAGTTGTTTTTGTAAAGATATGATTGTGCTTTCTAAAGTGACCACCCTCATATGATGGATGTGATGTTGTTGGAACCAATACTTAGCAGTAGCAAGTGAATGTGTAGATAATCTCTTGCAGTAACCTAATAGTCCAGCTTCACCCGCACCAATGAACTGAAGTAAAGTTGAGAGGTTATGGAATGTTGGATGGTAAGAAGATATTGGATCAAGAGGATAGAGTGAACCATGAGCCCAAAGATCAATACTTTTTTCTCCAGCTGCACGACGTTCATTTTGAGAATTGGCATCATTGTTGCATCGTGTATTTGGAGCAAACTCTCTAGGCACACGAACATGGATACTTGTTGATGCAAGAGCATGAGGACGTTCTACTGTGAAGTTTGTGATACATGTCAACACCATCTTTGCTAATGACCAACAATATCAAAAACAAAGATGAAAAACCAGTTGGAAGGGAGTCTAAAGCATAGGTTTTGCTCAAAAAATGTGTTTTCTTGTATGTGTATGGGTTAAAGTGTATTTTTCCACTGAGTATGGCTGAAAATGATGAAATTTGAAAAAAGTCATTTTTTGGGGGAAGCATAGTCATGGATTTGATGATGTGGCACTTACTTTTGGAGGGAGTTTGAAAATTATACTTTTTCTAAAAGAAACTTCAGAAAATGGGCCCAAAAAAGTAACTTCTGACATATATATTAAAAAATAGGCTCTTTTGAGTTAATATACACTGAAAATGAGACTTTTTAAAAAAATTCATTTTTTTATTCAAATACATGTACGAGTTTGATGATGTGGAAAGTAGATTCTCTTTCTCTCTCTCTAGAATAAGAAAGAGAGAGGCCTATTGAAGCCTAAAAAAAAGCCTACTCCAGCCTACTAAAAAGTGCCCTATTAAATGCACTTTGTCCCCTTAAACAAGAACAAAATTAAGCTTAATCCCTAAAAATTAGGGATCCTTACAAGGCCCATGCAGGGTTCATTTTTTCCCCTAATGTGGTTTTGAGAACATTCCAACTAAAAGCACCTTATATGTTAAGCGTGCTAATGATGTGCTTCTGATCATTGTTGTCTATGTTGACGACATGCTGCTCACTGGTCCTATTGAGAAGCATATTGTTGATTTCAAGGCTGATTTGCATGCCTCATTTGAGATGTCTGATTTGGGGCATTTGCATCACTATTTGGTCATTCAGTTTATGCAAGTTGATGGTGGAATGGCTTTGTGTCAAACGAAATATATTGACACATTATTGCAGCGTTTTGGCCTTGAAGACTGTAAGCCTATTGCCACTCCTATGGAGACAGGTTTACGATTGAGTCTTCATGATGCTGGAGATGCATTTGATGCTGTTCTCTATCAGCAGGCTGATGGATGCTTGATTTACTTATGCATTACTCGACTAGATATTCAGTTTGTTGTCTCACAGATGAGCAAGTTTATGCATTGCCCAGGAGTCACGCATTGGAAGGCGGTTAAGCGCATCTTTCGATACTTGAGTGGTACTCGGCTACTTGGGTTGTTTTATCCCAAGGGGGGATCACTACCGCCAGATTTGCATGCTTTTTCTGACTCTGATTGGGCTGGTTGCTATGACACTTGTGTGTCCACGAGTGGTTTTTGCTTCATGCTTGGTAGCTTATGTATATCTTGGTTGAGCAAGAAGCAACCTACTATGGCCACTTCCAGTTGTGAGGCTGAATATAGGGCAGCTTTCACAGCGACTGTTGAGTGTGTGTGGCTCAGATGCCTTATGGCTGATTTGGGTGTTGACCAGTCTTCTGCCACCACCATCTCGACTGACAGTCAGAGTGCATTGGCAGTTGCGAGGAACCCTGTGTTCCATGCTCGCACTAAGCATATTGAGGTGCATTATCACTATGTCAGGGAGAGGTTCTCTGCTGGGGAGATCAGCTTGGCATATGTGCCCACGCAGGAGAACATAGCAGACCTTTTCATGAAGGCTCTGCCTAGGGAGAAGTTTGAAGCTTTCCACAAAGCTTTGGGCTTACTTCCTTTTGTGGAGTGATTTCCACATAGCTTGGCACTTCCTTATACATGAGTGCCAGCTTCTTGTTCATCGCATCACTCCCAGGGGGGATTTGTTGATATATTTAGGAAGTGATGTGTGTGAACACACTAGGACCGCCGGGGCACTTTTTTCCCCCTTTAGGAGGTTTTTTTTCCCCAGCTTGTATATACGCATATTCCCCTAATGGGCTACTTATCTTTGTACATTCTCTAGTAATACATTCAGTATTGTGTGTTTGTGCTCCAAGCTTCTTCTTCTTCCTTGTGCTGTTCACGTGCTTTTGCAGACATCTATCTCCAACAAAAATTAGGGATCCTTACAAGGCCCATGCAGGGCTCCTTTTTTCCCCTAATGAAAACTTCACTCTATTCTTGTTTTGTATCACTTCAGTCTCTAGTGCAATTTATCTTTCCAAGTTTCTTTCACTTCTTTTTTCTTGCTCTTTTAGCTCTTCTTCTAATTTTCTCTTCTCTGTTTTATGTTCTTCTATGAATTTTTACTACCCTTAATGAATTATGACTGTGCTGCAATGCCAGACATTATAATATTTTTGCTTGAAGTTCTAAATTCCCCAATGTTTCTCATGATAATTCGACATACTCCCCTAATATCTTTAGGGATTCTTTCTATGCCTATAGTAAACTCTTGCTACTGTGTATATGCTAGGAATAGGTCTCCTTCTTGTAAATCTTTTTCCTTGAGTTGTATATCATAGTAAGCCTTTTGTCTTCTTCTGTCTGCCTTCTCTTTCAATTGTGGTGTAGTTTTTCTCATCTTGATTCAATTTTTTGCTTGCACTAGCAATGTGAAAATCTAATTTGCTTCCTTCTATAGGTTGCGCCAACACACATCCTAAGGCAAAGTTAGAAGCATCTACATGTACATGAAATATCACATCCCATTGTGGTGTTTTTAGGATAGACGGTGTGACCAAACAAGTTTCTAGGGTTTCAAAGATTTTTTCACATTCATCAATCCACTCAAATTTAGTGATCAATGCATATAGAGGTTTAGCAATATCTGCAAACTTGTATACAAATTTCCTATAATAACCACATTGCCCCATAAATGTTTGTAATTCCTTCACATTTGTTGGCTTTGGTAGATTCACAATAGCCCTTATTTTCTATTAATTAGTTGATACTGAGACTATGTGTCCTAGCATTCTTTAGGGTTTAGACACACTCTATAAGTTCTACATTTTTTGAATATATTCTCTAGGTCTTATAGATGATCTAATCTTTGATTAGAAAAAGTGCATAAATCATCTACATAAATTTCCATTATGCTTCTTAGAAAATCATACATGACACATCAACCTTTGGATGTGGTTGGTGCATTTGTTAAGCCAAAAGGCATAACCCTAAATGCATAGACACCCCATTCAATTGCAATGGCAGTCTTGTGTTGATCTTCTAATGCAAGAGGTACCTAATATAGCATGAGAATCCATCCAAAAAACTATAAACTTCTTTTCCATCAACTCTCTCTAGCAAGTGATTTGTTATTGATAGTGGGTAACTATCTCTGATAGTTGGAGCATTAACTCTTTTAAGATTGATGCAAACCCTAAGTTTTTCATTCTTCTTTGGAACCACAACTATTGAAGATGTCCATTTTGTGTACTTAATTTCATAGATGAAATTAGCAGCTATTTTGCATCTAGTGCAATGGGTATTCTATGTACACAGATATTGGGATCTATGCTCTTGAAATCTTTGTAGATATAGTCAAATACATCTCTAAATTCTCTGACTAGTTTGTTTAAAGCTTCTTCTTCCTTTCTTTCCATGTCATATGCTATTACTACATGTCTGTCTTCCTCCCCTTCTCTAGCTATCACAATCTTTTTTGTTTCTTCTTGGTTGTCATAGGACTCTCCTTTTCTCTTCTCTCTCCTAGGTTTCAAATTGAGCAATAATCTCTCCTCAATTTCGTATTTCTTGAAATTAGGTGGAACATAAAATTTTCCTTCTTCTTCCTCCTCAACTTCTAGTTTTTCATGTTTTGAATTACTTTGTGAAATTTGTTTTTCTAGCTCCTCTTGCTGTTTGAAGTTATTATATTTTCCTAAAATTTTATCCTTGATCATATCTCTAGCTTGCACTTCCTCTAAATATGAGTTTTCATTGCTAACTTCTTGGATGTGTTTCTCTGTTTTGAATGCAAAACTTCCTTCCTCAATTCTTATCATTCTCAATCCTATATAGAAAATACCATACCCTTCTTCATTTTTAAAATTTATTCCCACATGTTCTTCATTAACTACATCTAAAGTAGACAATATCTAGCTCCATCCATATGGTTCAAAATCTTCATCATTAAAGTTTTGTGGTATGTAACTTATATCTTCTATTATCCTCTCATTTATGCAGTCTCCTTTTCTTAAAAGAAATATTTTGGGAAATTTCCTAGTTGTAGAAGCAAATGTCCAAAGTGGTGCTTCATTATCACTACCATCATTTGAATCAGGCACACTTCCATGTTCATGATGTACTTTGCTCCATTCTCTTGGAGATATGTTGTAATAACTTCCTCTTCTCATATTAACTTTGGTAATGTTCCCTTGATTTTGGAGATAAAGACAATCTTTTCCCCAAGCCTAAACAAATTGCATTTGACCCATAAAGGGTCTTCCTAGGATAATCTTATAGGAGGTGAGCTATGGAAATTCTACTATTGCAAATGTGTGTTCAATTTCAATTCCACATAATTGTTATCACTTTCTCCCATATTCCTAGTGGAGTTTCTATGCGCCCATCGGCAAGTTGAGGTTTCATTTTAGTAGAGTGAAGTGGTTGAGCCCCCCATTTTTCCTAAGTTCTTTTAGTCATGATGACTACACCATCCACTATCTAAAATAGCATTTTTTTGTTTCACCAAAATGGACTGAGAGTATTGTATTTCCCTCTTCTCCTTGATAGTATCCCCCAATTTTATATATGGCTATCTACATGATTGCTTCTCTATGTGTATCAGCACTAGAGATTTCTAATGATTTTTTCAAGAGACACTAGAAGTGAGGATTTTCCATAATTATTATCCTAAAGTCCATTGGCTTGCAATGATAAGATATTCTAACTTGCATTTTCAACAACATGTCCTCCTCATATTGTGGCCTTCTCTTATGTTCCTCCTCTTGTTGCTCATTGTGTATATCATGTTGTCCTTGTATCCTGTTTTTACCAACTCCTTCGACACTTTTTCTTGTATACTTCATTTGTTTTTTAATTTGGGTTTCCATATTTTCTTGCTCAATTAATTGATGGATTTTTTGTATTACTTCCTTACATAGCATCATTCTTTCTCCTTTTAGGTCAGGCATGGAGTGTACTTTTTCATGGTCTACAATACTTGGTCCTTCTTCTAGTCTTTCTTTGTATGCCCTTATTAAATTGTCCAATTTCTTTGATATTTTTTTCATGGCTATAGTTCTGATTTTTTGTTAGATCTAGATCTTGCAAAGTCTTTTGAATGTTGTTCTGTCTCTTTTTTCTATCTCTTCTAATTTTTTCTCCCACTTGGCCTTTTGTTTAGCTCTCTTTTCTTTCCATGAACCATTCCTTTTCAATCGCTTCTATCCACTTTTGGTGTTATTTTCTATTCTCTTGCATGTGCTCTTGTCACTACTTGTATGGATGTTACTGTTGATATATTTAGGTAGTGATGTGTGTGAACACACTAGGACGGCCGAGGCACTTTTTTCCCTCTTTAGGAGGTTTTTTTCCCTCTTTAGGAGGTTTTTTTCCCCCGGCTTGTATATACGCCTGTTGCCCTAATGGGCTACTTATCTTTGTACATTCTCTAGTAATACATTCAGTATTGTGTGTTTGTGCCCCAAGCTTCTTCTTCTTCCTTGTGCTGTTCGCATGCTTTCGCAGACATCTATCTCCAACAATTGGTATCAGAGCAGGTCGTCACTTCATCTAGGGCATTGTCGACACTCCTCCGTTTGCAGTCTCAGATTCGCACGAAATTTGGTGAGCATACTCAAGGTTTTTCAGAGATCAAAACAGCTTCGCTTTTGTGGTGCCAAAACCGCGATCTGAGCTCATTTTGGCCTCTGAACGCACTATCGCAGCACTTGTGCAGGCTATTTCATCTTTTTGTGCAAGCGTCTTGAAGTTTGCTACAGGTCTAGCAATATTCATCTGGGCAGTTCTATTCGCCAGTATAAGCGTCTTGAAGTTTGCTACAGGTCTAGCAATATTTGTCTGGGCAGTTCTATTCAACTTTTTGAGATACAATCAATTTTCTGCATCAAGGTATTTTAGTCATTGGCCATGGCTGAAAGCAGTGATGTATTCCGTATGTTGGTTGTTGAGGATAAGTTGGATGGTACCAATTACCCATTATGGGCTTATATGATGCGACATGTATTGGTTGCAAAAGGATTTTGGAACATTATGCAGGGTGTTTAAAGACGTCCTGTTACACCTCTGACTATAGGTATTGCAAATATAGGTGCTGGAGCTGATGAAGATGGTGTCGAAGATGATATTCTGCAGATTCCTGTTCGTGCTACTGTTTCTACTGCACCTACTGCACAACAAATTCCCTGGGATGGCAGAGATGCCAGGCACATACATTGATAGCTTTCTCTGTCAAACTTGCCATTATTCCTCACATTCGCTCTTGCAGAACAGCTAAGGATGCTTGGGATACACTTACAACATTGTATCAAGCTAGGAATGAGGCTCGTGTTGCTTACCTCCAAAAACACTTGGAGAGTGAGCACATGAATGAAGGTGATTCTATGGACATTTTCCTAATGAAGATCAAAGACTTGAATGAACATTTGATTTTTGCTGATGAGGTTATACCAGATAGCTCACTTGTGCAGACCGTTCTGAATGGTCTTCCTGATTCATATCAGAGTTTTTCTTCTACTCTTCGGTTGATGATGAAAGGCAATCCAAATGCCTTACCATTTGAGGAGTTAGTCTCTATTCTGTTGCAGGAAGATCAGCCCAGGCAAAACAGGTCCATTATGCGAGTTGCAGATCAAGCTTTCCTGGCTAGTCAGAAGGGCAAAGGAAAATGGAGCTGTCACATGATGTATATATGGGGGTCTTACAGAGCATGCCACATGGCATCACTGAGGGCATTAAGCCCATTTGGCAGAAGGGGGGAGAGATTAGTCTCTAAGAAGAGAGTAAGAATATGATCGAGAAGAGTCTCTCATATGATAGAGCCGCTCGGGCAATGGTTGGGAGGAGAACATCAAGCCTCTGTGTGTATGACGACGACACCTATGTGTGCTCGGGAGTAAAATGTTATATATCTTCCCTAAACTATGAAGGATAACTCCCAATCCTAAGGAGATGTACTCTCGTATGATCTAGTGAGACATGATGCCATGAATGATGAGTCCTTTTCTCCCTGGCCATAGAAGAAGAGTGCTCAAAGGGAAGTCATTTCCACTATCCCATACCAGTGAAAATTTCTTCCAATAGAGAATGTGATAGGTGATTTTATCACCATTAGTATCACATACTCATTTTCAGGTTTTTAGGAAGGATAATTCCATCAGTTAATGTTATATCATTGCTGACCATTTTAGTAGAGGGCTTTGACCCTTATGAGGAGTTTATTTTCTCCACTCTTCACTAGATACACCTTCACTAGTCAGGGGAGATTTGTTCTCCATCTTCATAGGAATACATGTAATGAGGGATTATGTATTAGTTATGGAAGAAAGGACTAAATAAATTCATGAGTTTCTCTTTTAAGGAAAGAAGAAAGTGGGAATTAGCTTAGAGATCAAGGAGAGATCTCACTTTAGCCGAGTGGTCTCACTTTAGCTCCTGCTCTTTGAGAGAGAAAGAAGGAAAGGAAAACATGATTTCTTCATAGGAGAAGAATAGAGTATGTTTTCCTTTAGATAGAAGAGGTGATAGGGAAACATCTCTTAGTCTTTATTTCAGAAAAAATTCATTTACTCTACTTTTTAGTATAATTTTCCTTCACATGGTAGTTTCTTTCTCCACTATTTTGGAAGAAAAAAAAAACATGCAGAACTTATATGTATGTTCTCAATTATGCATCAGTAGAGTAATTGGATTCAATAGAATCTCTTTCAAAGGCAAAGGGAAAGTGGAATAGGTTCCACTACTAGAGCTCTTTTCCTTAGAAGAGATTGAATAGAGAGAGAGAGAGAGTTTCACTTTCTCACTTTTAAGTTGTCTAGATAGAAGTGGCACTCTTCTATCAAAGACAAGAGGGAGATCAGTTAATCATGATGTTTAGATTGAGTCTCACATGGAGACTCTAGAGAGGAGCAATTATGTTACTCCAGTGATGGTCTTTGACTAGATGAGATGATCTAGTTATTGACATTAGTTAGACTGGGAGTAGAGTTATGAACTTTCTCTTTAGGGTTTATTAGGAGATAGAGATATATCTAACCTATTCGGGTACCAACTCTTAGTTGGTGTTACATCATGAGTATGATGAGTAAACATCAGTTAGGAGGATGGGTACTTAGGGATTATCCGAATCTCAAAGGGAATGCTTTTTGCATTCATATGGCAAACTACAGGAAAGAGAAATATTATAGTTTGCACAAGTGCCAATAGATGCTCTTCCAATAGAACTTAGTCCAATGGTAAAGGATGACAAACCACAGACTTCTTGGTTGGTGGAATGTAGAGATTACATTCCACTACCAAGAAATTCTTATATATGAGCTAGATGATGGAATTGCATAATCACAAGGTAGTTTAGAAGAAACTATTACTTGTGAGCACACTCAAGGTTAGGAAGACCTGGAGTGTTATGAGGTCAATCTATCATTTAGTCTTAGAGGGGTTTGGAGTCACTTGTTATGGGACCTTGTTCTATTTTTCAGAGGATACTATGGTTTATTATCTCCATTATTATACGGTCATGCCTATAAGCTTGACACTTCACACTAGCTTCTCATACTATTACTCCATAGAGGATACATCATATGGACTTAGGTTATTTGGAGGATGTTGTATGTTATGGGAGTGATAGTTTGGAAAGTGGAGTGTACATGGGAGATAGTAGACACCATTTAGACGGTTTCCCATCTTCGAGATGATCTCATATGAGGCTTCCTAAGGGGAAGGATACGGGGAAACAACACATAGAGATGACCATGTACATAGAGTACATGGGGTTCAGGGGAGCCCGAACACTTTCTTCTACCATAACGGACATTTCATCTATATTTTTGAGGACAAAAATGCTTTCAAGGGGAAGGAAATGTCACATGATGTATATATGGGGGTCTTGCAGAGCATGCCACATGGAATCACTGAGGGCATTAAGCCCATTTGGTAGAAGGGGGGAGGGTTTAGTCTCTAAGAAGAGAGTAAGAATATGATCGAGAAGAGTCTCTCATATGATAGAGCCGCTCGGGCGATGGTTGGGAGGAGAGAAATCAAGCCTCTGTGTGTATGATGACGACACCTATGTTTGCTCGGGAGTAAAAGGATGTTATGAGACCTCTTCAACTAGTAAGCAAAAATCTGCTACTTCTACATATTCGAAGAAGGAAGATAAAGATGAGAAGAAATCAGAAAAGCAAAAATTGTTTTGTAAGTACTGTAAAGGGAAAGATCATATCATAAAGAACTGTCCAAAACTTGATGGTAAAGATGCAAAGAAGAAAGAGGTTGGAATGGTTGTTGCAGAGGCCTCTACACCAAAAACAAAGTCTGCAAATCATGTGGAGGAAGAAGAATGGGCGTTTACTACTGTCTGCAATTTTGACCATTTTCTCATGAGCAGTGCATGTCTGCAGTAGACTCAGATGTTTGGTATTTTGACAGTGGGGCGACCAATCATATTACCTCGCAGCACAGTTTCTTCTCTTCACTCGAGCCTACCCCTACAGGGAATACTGTTACATGCGCCAACAACTCCTCTTATCCTGTTATGGGAGTTGGTAAGATCATTTTGACTACTGTTGATGGTAGTTCTTTTGCTTTGTCAAATGCTTTATTTGTGCCAGGGATAAGAAAGAACCTGTTATCAATTTCTGCATTAGCCAAGATTCGCTTGGTTGTGAAATTTGTTGATGACAGGTGTACAGTTCATGATTTGTCAAATGGCGATGTGATTATTGCTTCTGGCATTTTATGTCGTGGGTTGTATAAGCTCATAGACTATGAAAGATCTGAAAATGATTTGGCATGTGCAGTAAATGATTCTCAGGCTATGTCAAATGCAAAGCTTTGGCATGCACGCTTTGGTCACCTGAATTTTGCTAGTTTGCTACGCCTGCAGAAATCTGAAATGGTGTACTCTTTGCCCAAACTTGAGGCACCTAGAAAACATGTTTGTGAAGGCTGTATTTTGGGCAAAATGCAGCATTCCTACTTTCCAAAAGATGGTTCAATTCGGGCTACACAGAAATTGAAGCTTGTACATAGTAATGTCTGTGGTCCTATGCAGACACCCTATTTTGGAAATTACCTTTACTTCGTGACTTTCATTGATGATTTTTCCAGGCATGCATGGGTATATCCACTCAAAGCAAAGTTCGAAGTGTTCATGTGCTTCAAATAGTTTTTGGTTTTGGCTGAAAATCTGTCAGCATGTAAAATGGGCACCCTTCGTTTTGATCGAGGGGGTGAATATATGTCTTCTGATTTTAATGCATTTCTAGCTGAATGTGGGATAAAACACCAGTGTACAGTGCTGTATACACCTCAACAGAATGGAGTTGTTGAACGGAAGAACAGGTCTCTCATGGAGATGGCGAGGTGTATGGTCAAGAGTCTGTCATGTGTGCAACATATGTACTCAACATGTGTCCCACTAAAGCGCTGTAGTCTATCACTCCATATGAGGCTTGGCATAATTGCAAGCCATCTGTTGCTCATCTGCGTGTTTTTGGTTGTTTGGCATATGCACTAGTGCTTGAACAACATCGTAGAAAATTGGATGATAAGGTAGTAAAATGTATTTTTGTTGGGTACAGTTCTGAAAGTAAAGGCTATCGTCTGTATCATCCACAGACTAAACGCATTTTGGTTAGCCGTGATGTTGTCTTTGTGGAAGATGCTATTCTGCCATTGCTTTCATGTACTAAGGAGACATTTGTTAGCTCCAAAGACATGTATGATATTTGATGCCTCTTTTTACAAGTGGACAGTCTAGTGCTGGTCCTAATGAGGCAACGTCTCAGCCTTTGCAGGTTTCATATGATGATGTAGATCATTCCATTTCTGATGCAGATTTACATGATGCACTTGTTGATGAGAGACGTGATATTGAGCAGGCAAAAACTATGCCAAAATGGCTAGTGCAGACTTTGCGTGATAGCAAATTAGATGCAACTTTGTCATATCGTACTCGTTCAGGCTCTCATATTGCCTCCTTTGCATCAGATAGCTATGCTATGGCTGCATCTAGTCTCTGTGATGAGAATGAGCCTGTTTCTTTTGATGAAGCACATAATTCAGAAAATTGGATGGCTGCTATGCAATCTGAATATGATGCTATAATGAAGAATGGTACATGGTCTTTATGTGACTTGCCTCCTAGCAAGAAGGCTATTGGCACTAAGTGGGTATACAAGCTGAAGCGTAAACCTGATGGTACAATTGACAGGTATAAGGCTAGGCTTGTTGCAAAGGGTTATGCACAGGAAAGAGGCATTGATTTTGATGAGACCTTTGCACCTACATGCCGTATGACTACTATTCAGAGCATTTGTGCACTTGCAGCCCATCTTGGAATGTACATCAGTTGGACATTAAAACATCATTTCTGAATGGTGACTTGCATGAAGAAGTGTATGTTTTTTAGCCCCGTGGCTTTGTGCAAAAAGGGCATGAAAACCAGGTGTGCAGGTTAAAGAAGGCATTATATGGTTTAAATCAAGCACCACATGCTTGGTATGAGAAGATACATGCCTATCTGGTTGCACATGGTTTTGAGAACAGTCCAGCTGAAAGCACCTTATATGTTAATCGTGCTAATGATGTGCTTCTGATCATTGTTCTCTATGTTGATGACATGCTGCTCACTGGTCCTATTGAGAAGCACATTGCTGATTTCAAGGCTGATTTGCATGCCTCATTTGAGATGTGTGATTTGGGGCATTTGCATGACTATTTTGGCATTCAGTTTATGCAAGTTGATGGTGGAATGGCTTTGTGTCAAACGAAATATATTGACACATTATTGCAGCGTTTTGGCCTTGAAGACTGTAAGCCTATTGCCACTCCTATGGAGACAGGTTTACGATTGAGTCTTCATGATGCTGGAGATGCATTTGATGCTGTTCTCTATCAGCAGGCTGTTGGATGCTTGATTTACTTATGCATTACTCGGCGAGATATTAAGTTTGTTGTCTCACAGATGAGCAGATTTATGCATTGCCCAGGAGTCAAGCATTGGTAGGCGATTAAGAACATCTTTCGCTACTTGAGTGGTACTCGGCTACTTGGGTTGTTTTATCCCAAGGGGGGATCACTACCGCCAAATTTGCATGCTTTTTCTGACTCTGATTGGGCTCGTTGCTATGACACTTGTGTGTCCACCAGCTGTTTTTGCTTCATGCTTGGTAGCTCATGTATATCTTGGTTGAGCAAG
>CM035437.1:135279713-135299713 GCA_020310875.1 Ceratopteris richardii
AATGGGCTACTTATCTTTGTACATTCTCTAGTAATACATTCAGTATTGTGTGTTTCTGCTCCAAGATTGTTCTTCTTCCTTGTGATGTTCACGTGCTTTCGCAGACATCTATCTCCAACAATTACATGATTTCACTCATCTTCCATATTCGCTAGAATCTCCACTGGTTTTAGAGGAATGCGAGAGTTTATCTTTTGATTTTGTGGATCTTTTGGGCAACCTTTAATTAAGTGTTCTCTTCCACAATCCTTACAGCAAGCTCCTTCTACTCTCAAAGTAGGTGGTTGAGTGCATTCTTTCACAAAGTGGTCTTCCCCAAACCCATAAGAAGTCACCTTTTGTGTTGTTTTGAATTGAGGTTTTGGGTTTGACATATAATGTTTGGTTATGTACATGAAGTCTGTTGCATCCATTTCAAATTCTCCCATTCCTTGATTCCAATGCTTGAAGATCAGGTTCCTTATCATAAGTCTACTCCGAACTATGTTGTTTAGAATAATCCTCTAGATGACTATGATAACCTTCAGGGTACTGCTTAGATGGTACTAATGGCCTTTCCAAATTTTCTTTCAGTGGAGTATATTTCACTGGCACTACATTAGTTGTTATAGGTGGTTGTTGCCCAAGAATAGGTCTAGGTTTTTCCACAAAATCTCTATCACTACATTGACTTGTTTGAACTTGGTAATCCCTTTCCTTCACAAGTTGTTTGTTGTAGAAACACTTATCCCTTGTATGATTTGTCCATTTTTCTCTAAAGTACAACACTTGAGTGTTCTGTTGTCTAGTAAGTGTTGTGGCTTTTGATGATTACACATGTGTGTAGGATTGTTCTCTCCACACACATAACATTTCTTAATATGTCTCATTCTAGGGTTGATTATGTCTACTCTAGCTTTGGCTCCTAAAGCTTTAGCTATGGCATTGACTAATTCTTTTGTTGGAGATAATTTGGTTTCATTGTTTCTTTGTTGGTCAAAAATCTAAATATCATTCCCTCTGTTGTCTTCTAGATCAATGGCTTCTTTCACAGATGAATCTAGGTCATGACATCTTCTACACTAAACCATAGTCCTCAACTTTGCATTATTTCATCCCTCTATGAATAAAGACACTCTTTTAGGTATTGATGGTTTTTCATCCTGAGGGCATCTATCCAAATATTGTTTGAATCTTCTTACTACCTCTTTTACACTTTCATTATTTTTTTGCCTAAATATACGGATCAATGTAGCAACGCTATGTTTAATCTGTATTTTATAGAATTCTACTCACCATTTATGTTTTCCATATTTTTGTTTGATGGATCTGGATATTCTTCACTTTCTCTTGTGTTTTGTTGCACCCAAGTCTTATGTGTTCTGTGGCTATGGTCTACAATCACTCCTGATCTCAATTTCATTCACCTTTGCTCTCTTCTCTAATAAGCCCTAATTATCTGAGGAAACTAGGCTTAGCTATTCGTTTTTCTTAATCTTTAGCTTTCCTCTCCAAATATACCTCTTTGAGTCAAGATTTATATTACTTTTGCAAGTTTATTCAATTTTTCAAGTTTGGCAGCTTTCCAAAAAAAATCATGATTCTGACTCATAATCATGTTTTTGGTAGAAAATCATGATTTTTATGTTGTCTAAGATTTTTTTCTTATTTTTTTTAAATTTTTTGCCTTTATAAAATTTTTTGATTTAAAAAAAAAATATTTTTTATGTGAAGAAAATCGTGGTTTTGTTTAATTTTGGAAAACCATGATTTTGTACAGAGAATCATGTTTTTCAATTGAAAATCATGATTTTGAGAAATCTTGATTCTCAATTGAGAATGCCGATTTTGTAACTCAAAATCGTGTTTTGTTTTGCTCACAATCGTGTTTGCACACAATCGTGAATTTTCATGATTCTAAGTCAAAATCGTAAAATTTTATTTTCAAAAAAGAAAAATGATTTTCAAAAATCAGACTTCTCAATGATCGAGAATCACGATTTTGAGACTCAAAATTATATTTTTCCACTCACAATCATATTTTTTACAATTATGAGTTTTTGTGATTGTGAGTTCAAAATCTTGAAATTTTGATCTTCCCAATTGTGATTTTTAGACACAATCATGATTTCTCACAATTGTGAAAAATCACGAGTTTCATTGAAAGTTTTGATTTTTAAAAATCATGTTTTATCCTCACAGAATCCTGATTCTATAAGTTTTGTTCAAATTTTTAGTTTATTATTTTTCTTGTTTTCTTGACTACTCTAAAGGCGCCTTACTATTTTATCAACATGCAATAAAGAACTTTGATCAAAACTTCTATTTTTTTAAATTCAAATCAACATTTTGGAAAATCGTAATTTTGTATATTTTGCTAGAAACAAATCTTTCAAATCACATGAATATTATACTAAAATAGATTTACCTTAAAGCAGTTGCTCAAAAGTTGTTTCCAAGTGCTTTGCTTGTAAATAGCTCACATAGTCAGGATTCTGCTCTCTCTCTCTCTCTTTTCACAAAAAACAATGTAGAAAAGAAATTCCTTCCTATTTTACTTTTCTTGAATTTCTTGGGTCTTTTGATTACTAGTATTTCACTCATGTTATCCCTTTTTTTTCTTAAATTCCCTTAGTTTCTTTTTTATTTTGGTTTATCTATTATATATGATTTTTATTTTTTCCCAAACAAAAAGCGAACAATTTATCTAGGGTTTTATGTACATGAAGCTAAAAGCTGATAAAGAAAGATGGAGATCTTGCAATTTGAGATTAGAGAACAATATGCAAACCTTTGTTTATCCTCTTAAACAAATGAATGAAGTAATCTTTCCTAAAGATAAACACACTCACCTCTTCATCGTTGCACACTTGATGATTCGAAATGATTTTGTAAAAGTGTTTGTTACCATCAACTTGGAAAATCTAGCAAAGGTCTAAAGCTCCAATGGTCGAAAGATTTTCTTACTTCCTCGACAATGGTGCCAAAAATGTTTGTTGTGCTTTGGAGTTGTCCTCTCCAACCATCTTAGTGTAAAGAAAATAACAACCTGAAACATTTGTCAATCTGTGAATTATTCTAAGACCACAGCCCCTTCTTCATTGATGGAATACAAGATTTGTCAATAAGATCAGTTTCAATTAGAGATTTCATAACTTTTACGAAAAATTCTAGGTTTTCTTGTAAATAGTGCTAGAAGAAAGCTTTTTTAATGATTCTTGTGCCTAGGTGTGCCGTTTTTTGCAAGAAAAGTTTAATAACATCAAACTTTAATTTCAAATACATGTATCATAGAGATGAGACAATCGTAATTCTGATGGAATCACTCAACCAACTTGAATAGCACTTTGCAAGATTGTAGAGACTCATTATGTTGAAATAGACTTAGATTAATATAAAATACTCAAAGAACAACTGATCAACAAGACATATCTGTGATCGACACTCAAAACTTCATCAAGAAATCACCATGAAAGCTAAGGAAAATATTAGAGAAGATAAACAAGATCTCTCAAGTTCTCATTAATCATTCAAGTACAAAATGGTCATCCCCAAAAAATAAGTCATAAGTTAGCTTATATACTTTTCCAAGTGTCCTCTTTCACACTTGAAAATAGATCCTGTAAGCTTCTAATCTAATTTTCTACTCACTTGAGAGCTCTAAAAATTCTCACAAATTTACATAAGTTACTTCTACTCATGAGGAAGACCCTTTCTAATTTTTACCATTCGAACTTTCTATATTACAAAATTACAATTTCACAAAATATTTCTATGTTAATAAGGTATTCTTCCAACAATATGAAACTATGTATGTATGCATGTTTAGATGTATGTATGTATGTATGCATGTTTGAGAATATGTGTGTGTATGTATGTATGTTATATGTATCTTCATATGTTGTCTGTATGTTTGTATAGATATGTATGAATATAGGCATGTTTGTGTACGTATGTACATATGTATATATGTATTACTTATAAATTATGTATGTATTGTAATTTATGTATGTATTATGTATATACGCATGCATGTAAAAAAAAAAAGAATATACAAACATAATTTAGAATGTACTCACAATAATTAGCCATAATCTTTAGTCTGTTAATGTTTTTGAGAATCTTAAAATGAAAGAAATAAATCTAGAGCGAGAGGGAGAGAGAGAGATTGTTTGCTCGATCGTTTGTTTAGATCTATTCACTTGATCGTCTACTCGCTCTTCGATAAGGCACGTGTAGAGTAATAGATAAAAGCACGATGCTATTTTCTAACCATTGAATAGAAGAAACATCACGCAAATGATTTTAACATCTTCATATAAATGATTAAAAATTATATTTTTCTATTTTATATGTTGCATATACAACAACGTCTATAATATTTTGACACATATGAGATGATTCCCATGTATGTGATGATGCTTTATAATGCATATGCGATGCTATTAAATGTGTTATTAATTTTTATAATGTTTGTTGCCCATTAAAACACCATATATGCAATGGTCCATGAACCATGATTTTAATGACAATGCAATATTTTGATTAATGAGAATAATATGTCCTTTTAGAAGTCAGTATAGAGACTCACTTCTTGAAATGTTTTTAAGATCATGAAAATTATGCATTTCAATTCATACAATGTTCCTTTTACAAATATTTTATATGTTATAAATTAAAGATTTATCAATAATATTTTTCTTTGACTCTCAGATTTTATATATACAATTATTTTAAGAATCTTAAGAGGGATCTCATTTTTTATTATTTTTAAACATATCATAATTTCTCGGCTTCAGACTAAATAACTACCATTATTAAGGGTTTCATTTGATAAGTGGAAATACTTTGATTTTATTCATGAAATCCTATTACAAAATGACTTAGAGATAATATCAATATAAATGCATATTGAGAAAGAGCTATTTTTACTATATCACTATCTCTTTGGAGAAATTACATCATAATGTTTGAACAGAACAATCATATCTCATAATGTGCTTATAATAACTAAATAGTTAATCAGAAAAATCATCTCTCGTAATGTACTTATACTAACTAAATAATTAATCAGGGAAACGAGTTTTGGATGATTCGGGGTTCTACAAGCAACCTCTCGAGTATAAGTTGCTCAAGCTACAAAGCGAATCCCACGAAAACAATGTCCACGTTACCAACCAAGAGAAACCTCTCGAGTATAAGTTGCTCACGTTACAAAGAGAACCCACGAAAACAATGTCCAGATTACCAACCAAGAGAATCATAGAAGAATACAGGTTTATCAACGTGCTTTGTATCTCTTCTTTGCCCTCTTGTTTTTTTTTCTCATAATTTAGTTCCAGCTTCTCCTAAGGAAAAGAAAACATCACATGAAATTTAATCTGATCACCATATCATCGAGCAACATCGGGGAGCGAATGGTCGGGAGGGTTAGCTTTTGAAGCCTATTGTCTCCTTGTAAAGCAGGTGCATGCAGTACACTGCGCAAACGGCGTCATTGGCATGCCTCTTGTCAGATTATCGTTCGCGTCCGAAGGAGAGCTGTCTTGTAAGTTGTTTATGTCTGCCATCATACGAGAAGCCTTGCTTTGCTTGACAGTTAATGTATGTAACAGTTGCGAACTGCTAGGAAGCTATGGCGTTTATACAAGGCCGTGGAAACAAAGATAGAAGCCGCGATATTCCTCCCTACTATCCCGCAGCGTCGGCCTTCTCATCAAATCGTCCTCCTCTAAAGAGTGTCATGCCACTCGAGATCGTCTCTGAGACTAACGAAGAGACATCGGATGTTGGATTTGGCACTGAAGACACCGAATACAGCGTCTGCACAAGCCCTACGGTACTTAATCTTTCGTCAATGCTCGCGCTCGAATTATCTGTCTCATCTGGTGATCCCTGTGCCAGCTATCTAGAATATTTACTTTTATACTCTCAGCAAATACTCCGTTAACCTCGACGAGTCTTTCTCACGCTAATCATGCATCTCCGAACTAATAGGCGACAAGGGAAAGCTCATCAGACGAAGCGGCAAAGCTACTTGTTCGACCTTTTCGATCAAGTCAGGGACATCTTCTCTGCGATGATGGGACAAAGGGATGTTCTGGCAATAACGGCGCTTCGAAATTCAATCAAGTGAGCCTTAACTCCATGATTCGGCCTGCAGGTGAGAAAATGGCAAAGGTTAAGGTTTCATTTCAAGAGAAAGCAGAGAACTGCCTAGACAAAAAACGTCCAAGCATGCAAACTCGTAGACAATCAATTGAGGTTTCTTCTTTGGAAGTTGAACCTCCTCTTGTAAAAGGAAAAAATGCTCCATACGTACAGCCAATCAGGGAAAAGCATGCACGAGCTCTAGGAAGTTTCTCGAGCCACGCCGTATCACCTTCTAGCCGTTGTTTCCCTTCGCTTTCAGGCAGGTTGGAAGCTTTCTTTCAGAGCCATCTTCCTGACATTTTAATCAAACTGCGAGATGCAATTTGTTGTCGATGGGGAAAAGACGAAATGGCTGTGGATCAGCACAGTCTGACTGAGGGACACCGCCTGCCTGATACTAACATGGACGACCTAAACGAGATGAAGGCTTTACTCAACACAATCAATCAGAATCTTATAATGCTAGAAAATAGAGGCAAAGCTCATCCACAACTGCTAAGCTCTAAGTTGGCACCAGTCTATTTCACCACCTGAATTTCGCATGCTAATGACTTATGAATTGGCTTGTCCAAGACACACGTGAATACACTTTTCAAGTTTACTCCTTTAATATACTAATATCCGAAATAGCTATAAACAAACGCAATCAGCTTCTGATACATCAGAAAGCCAAATGAGCAGTGCATTCTTTATTTGAATTTTAAACGCGAAGTGAGCACTTTACATTCTTTTTCAACGAATCGTTTCTCAGTAATTTGTCCTTTTGCAAGGTCGCACATGTACAGATGCTGAATACCAAACTTCTGCCGAATTTCAAGAAGGCGAACCCCACTCTGTATGAATATGTACATTGTTCATGTGCGGGGAACTTCAGGATCTTCCTAAAACTTCTAACAAGTCCTACCGGTTTATTCCTCTAGAGAATCACAAGTCGAAAGTAGAGAGGACGGTTTCTTGATATTAGTCTAGCTCTTATTGGAGGAAAATAGTGACACTTGATACATAAATGAACATGAAACCTACATATCTCGATATATGAAGAGAAAGTGTATGCCGTCCAGTGCATTGAGAGAGAGAGAGAGTGAGAAACTGGAGCACATTATCTTTTCATTTTTGTATAAAAAATGATAATTTATTTAACGAATGTTGTAGAATGAATGAAATAGATTCAGGACACTCATATATCAAAGCTTCTTTGAGCAAGAGGAGCAGATAGGTTGACGTCGGGAATATGCATGCGTCTATGAGCTCATCAAGAAGTGATGTTAGATGATCCCTCAAAGAGATACAAAGGCACAGCCGACATGAATAAAAAGAACATAATTGTCGAGACAGATAAGTTTGAAAGTGGATTTCAATTTATTTGATTCATATAAACAAATATAAATACTACACACAAATAGATAAAGCGATTTTTTTTTTGCTTATAAAGACATTTATCTTAAATTCTTTATTTCGTATCTACTGGACACACACATATATATATATATATATATATATATATATATATATATATATATAAGGATAGATGGATAGAGAGAGAGAGAAAGATTGAGTGACATGCATGAGCCGGCGCCCAATGAATCTCCCGTTGAGGATTGGTTCGTCATCACATGGAAAACCTCCTCCTTAAAAATAAGTTTTAGGGCTCGTCAGGTTTATTAATGTTTTAAAATCTTCTATCATATTTACTTTTTGGGCTTGTAAAAAGCTTTTTAGTTTCAGGCATCCTATGTAGTTTTCAAGTTTTATTGTTATATGTCACCACTTAGATATTATGGTCCATATACTGTTTTCCGTTGCATTTTCTGCACGCCAAATACTTTCCTTAATGTTAATGGAGTGATTTGTAAATAGACCTTCGTTTGATGGTTTTGTGTCTCCAAATGCGCTTTTCAAATATACGTGCCCAATATATGGATCTATGGATCTCAACACATACATACATGTTGCATCATGAATACACGCATGCATACATCCAAAGACAGGCACATGCGCATGCATGCACACATCAGCGCAATCTCTATTCTTCCTTTTTTTTTTTTCGATACAATGGAAAGTAAAACGCATACACACACATGCTCCCGGAAGGGACCCCCTAATCCCGAAATTTACACATGAGATGCGTCGAGTCGTAGACGAGACTTGGGACTTGGATAAATTTCAAGCATTCAAGCGGTTAACCAACCGAACAATGCCCCTTCGACAAAATATAGTTCTTATTGTTCAATGCAAACTCATTGTAGCTCCTATACAATTTCAAGAAAGTTTTGCAATACATTCGAAATTCTCTTAGCGTGAAAACGTCGACCCCCCGTGTGATGTCTATTCAATTAAAATTCTAATTGAAGATAAATACATTATCTATACATATAATATAATCATAGCAACCATCGAATAGAATGTTTCCAATAATAGTGAACATAAATCGAGAAAAAGAAACACGGAATCCTAGAACCTAGAAAATCTCTCTGAAATTTTGCCGTTCTTTTCGAATATGCATGACATGGACACTAGTTTTCGAATATGCATGACATGGACACTAGAAAAAGCACCAGTAGTGTAGCTATAAACGTTGCTTGAACCATGAGAATCAATACTTCCACAATGACCCTTTTCACTTCGTTCATTCACTTACGTATCCCTTCGTAAGAACTTTTGTGAGATGTCTCGATTAGGGAAAAAAATGTGATTGATACCAGATAAAACTCCTCTCCCCGAACAAAAAGAGAGAAGTAACTATCATCAATAAAGAAATATTTATATATATGCTATAATGACACATCCCTTGTGTGCGTTAATCAATAAACTTGGAGGATTAAAGAACAAAAGCTTTCAAAGAGGCAAAAAATCAACTTCTCACTACACCCATATTGAAAGTACCTGACTGGAAAAAGATATTCAATATGCATATTTAGAAGGTGAGCTAGCTCAAACCTAGATTTGAAATAATCCTTTGAAGATCTATTCTTCTATATTTGACACGTAACTACCATCATATGTACACATTTCTTCTCCTTGTCTTATAGTTAAAAGGAATCTCTTCTCCATTTCTAGATCTTCTAGATCTTATAAAAGGAATGTCTTATAGTTAATCCAATCTTCTAGCTTTCAACTTCATATCTCTTGAAGTGTTTAGGTGGTTTGAATACATGATATGTATTATCTTGTGACTAAAAACTTTGTTCTTCATTGGGTCCTTTGACTGTATATAAGAGATATACATAAGTCATTAGGTCTCTCCAACAATAATTTTCCCTTGTTTATTCTAAGAACTTCTATTCTAAAAATATTAGTTATTCCATGATAATGGATTCAAAATAATTTTGATTCTACATTTACTTCTTTTACTTGATCTTTGCCTTCTATTTCTTCAAGCACAACTACCATAAATAGTTTGTTAATTTCATAGCCTTCTTCATCAAGCATTTTCTCATTGAATTTTCGTTAATGGATGTCCATAGTGTAAACTTGTATCCAACCTCTTCATTTAAGATTTCTTAAGAAATGTAAGGTATATTACTAAAAATTCTAATTTTTAAATTCTTCAATGTGAGACCTCTAGTTTGTCACTTCTATATTCTTTTTCCACTTCTCGATACATCCAAAAATTAACATTCCGTTTGAACAAGCAACCATTACCATATGATTTTCCAAAGGAAAGTCATCCACATCTTAATGAATAGCATTCCATTGGATTGATGGATTTTTCTATGCTCAGTACTACGAGATTGAACCTGTTTGTGATGTCAAAATGTTGAAGACATAGAGCATTGATACCCCAAACTTGCATAATTTTTAGTTGATGAATAAGTGGTCCTCCAATAATCATCTTGTAGTTGCTAGCTTGACTAATCTTGTAGATTGTTAGCTTGCATATGCTCAACTTTACGTTTTTAACAAACAATCACTCTATCAATATGATTGATAGTTACGTGCAATTTTAGATGCAAAGCGCAGGTTGTTAGGTTGCATATGCTCAACTTTAATTTTTTTTAAGAAACCAATCACTCTATCAATATGATTGCTAGTTAGGTGAAATTTTAGATGCATAGGTAACAATGCACATTTTCCCCTTTTCACCCAAACTGATCTAGTGGCTTTTATAACTCTACCCATGCTATATAAAATAGCTTTTCTGTGTGCCCATTGAAGAAGATAAGGAACATGTATTATGTTCATCTCATTTTTTGTATTTTCCTACCTTACAGTTCTATGTAGACTTGCATGCACATCTGACATATTGGCATCAAGTGAGAGCAACCATGCACAAAAAATGTCAATCCATGGAGTAATTGATTGTTGGTATGAATATTGTATGTGAGAAAGACTGAAAAACACATGCATACTGTTGGAGTTTGATGTTTGCAGAAGCACATGAACAACACAAGGAAGAAGAAGAAGCTTGAAGCACAACATAGAATATTGAATGTATTACCAAGTGAATGTACAAAGATAAGTGACCCGTTAGGGTTCTAGACATATATACAAGTTGGAAAAAAAAACCTTCTAAAGAGGGAAAAAAGTACCCCAACTGTCCTAATGTTTTCACACACATCACTACCTAAACATATCAACAAATCCCCCCTAGGAGTGATGTGGTCAAGAAGGAGCTTGCACTCATGCATAAGGAAGTTCCAACCTATGTGGAGTCAATCCACAAAAGGAAGTAAGCCCAAAGATTTGTGGAAAGCTTCAAACTTCTTCCTAGGCAGACCTTTGTGAAAAGGTATCCAATGTTCTCCTGTGTGGGCACATATGCCAAACTGATCTCTCCAGCAGAGAACCTCTCCCTAATATAATGATAATGCACCTCAATGAGCTTAGTGTGGGCATGGAACACAAGGTTCCTTGTAGCTACCAATGCACTCTGATTGTCAATGAAGATGGTGGTGGAAGAAGAGAGACCAACAACCAAATCATCCATAAGGCATTTGAGCCACACACACTCAATAGTTGTTGTGAAAGTTGTCCTATACTCAGCCTCACAACTAGAAGTGGCCATAGTAGGCTGCTTCTTGCTCAACCAAGATATGCATGAGCTACCAAGCATGAAGCAAAAACCATTGGTGGACACATGAGTGTCAAAGCAACCAACCTAGTCAGATTAAAAAAAAATATGAAAATCTGGCAGTAGTTATCCCCCCTTGGGACAAAATGATCTAAATAGCTGGGAACCACTCAAGTAGCAAAAGATGTGCTTAACCAGCCAATGCTTAACACCTCAGCAAGGCATAAACCTGCTCATCTTAAGACATGGAGGTTAGCAACAGATGGCTTGCAACCATGGCCAACTTCATATGGACTGATATACTGTAATTCTTTAGTGGGACACCTATTAAGTACATATGTTGTGCACATAACAGCCTCAAGACAAAAACTATGTTGTAAAGCATGGCTCTAATGTTTTATCCCATGTTCAGCCAGAAATGCATTAAAATTATAAGACATATACCCCCCCCCCCCCAATCAAAATGGAGGGTTCCCATTTTACATCCTAACAGATTTTAGACAAAACCAAAAACTTTTTGAAGCACATAAGCACTTTGGTCTTTCAATGGATATACCCATGCATGCATGGAAAAATCATCCATGAAAGTCATGAAGTAAAGATAGTTCCCAAAAGAAGGTGTTTGCATGGGACCACAAACATCACTATGAACAAGCTGCAATTTTTGAGTAGTTCATACTAAACCATCTCTTGGGAAGGAGTGCTGCATTTTGCCCAAAATACAACCTTCATAGACATGTTTACTAGCTGCATCAAATTTGGGCACAGAGGACACCATTTTATATTTCTTTAGGCATAGAGAACTAGAAAAATTTAGATGACCAAAGTGTGCATGCCAAAGCTTTGCATCTGAGAGAGCCTGAGAATCTTGAACTACACATATTGAATCATTCATAGACTTTGCATAATCTATGAGCTTATATAGCCCGCAACATAAAATGCTAGAAGCAATAATGTTGTTCCCATTTGACAAATCATGAATTGTACATCTATCATCAATAAATTTCACAACCAATTCGATTGATCTTGGCTAATGCTAAAACTGATAACAATTTTTTCTTGATCCTTCGCACAAATAAAGCATTCGATAATGTAATAGGACTACCATCACCAGTAGTCAGAATGATCTTACCAACTTCCATGACAAGATAAGAGGAGTTGTTGGTGCCTGTGATAGTATTCCCTATAGGGGTAAGCTCAAGTGAAGTGAAGAAACTGTGTACAAGGTAATATGTTTGGTTGCCCCACTATTAAAGTACCAAACATCTGAGTCTACTATAGACATACATTGTTCATGAGAAGATGGGTCATAACAAACAGTAGTAAATGGCCATTCTTCATTCTACACAAGTTTTGCAGACTCTATTTTGGGTGTAGAGGCCTCTCTAACAACCATTCCAGCCCCTTTCTTCTTTTCCTCTTTTGCAGCTAGTTTTGGACAACTCTTTATGATATGATCATTTCCTTTATAGTATTTGCAAAACAATATTTTCTTTTCTAGTTTCTTCTCATCTCTATCATTCTTTTTTTATTGTGAAAATTAGCATATTTCTGCTTACTACTAGAAGAGCTCCATTTACCTTTGCCCTTTTCACTAGCCAGGAAAGCTTGATCTACAACATGCATAATGGACCTATTTTGCCTAGACTGATCTTCTTGCAACAGAATAGAGACTAACTCCTAAAATGTTAAGGCATTTGGATTGCCTTTCATCATCAATCAAAGAGTAGAAGCAAAACTCTGATATGAATCTAGAAGACCATTCGGAACAGTCTACACAAGTGAACTATCAGGCACGACTCTATCAGCAAAAATCAAGTGCTGCTTCAAATCTTTGATCTTTTTCAAAAAAATATCCATGGAATCTCCTTCATTGATGTGCTCACTCTCCAATTGTTTTTGGAGGTAAGCAACATTAGACTCATTCCTTTCCTAGTATAAAGTGGTAAGTGTATACCAAGCATCCTTCACTATTTTAGAGGAGCGAATGTGAGGAATAATGGCACGTTTGACAGACAATTCTATTAATGCATGTGCATGAGCATCTCTACCATCCCAACAAAGTTACTATGTAGTAGATGCAAAAAAATCTGCAACACGAATAGGAACCTGAAGAATATCACCATCTTCAACGCCATCTCCATCAGCTTCAATAACTATAGTTGTAGGTGTAATAGGACATTTTTCAACACCCTACACAATATTCCACCGTCCTTTTGCAACCAATACATGATGCATTATATGAGCCCATAATGGGTAATTGGTACCATCCAACTTGTCCTTAACAACCAACATAGGGAATACATCACTACTTTTAGCCATGGTCACTAACTAAAATACCCTGATCCAAAAAAATTACTATATCTCAAAAAGTTGAACATAACTACCCTATAGAGTTCTACTAAACCTCTAACAGACTTTGAGGTGCTTATCCTAGCGAACCAAAAACTGTATATATCTTTGGCACAAAAAGACAAAACATCCTATGTCTGAGTATGCTCACCAATTTTTGTGCAATTATGAGACTATGTCTAGAGGGGTGTCGATGCCACCCTAGATGAAGTGATGACCTGCTCTAATACCAACTATTAGAGTTTGAGGTCTATGCAAACATGCAAACAACACAAGGAAGAAGAAGAAGCTTGGAGCACAACACACAATACTGAATGTATTACCAAGAGAATGTACAAAGATAAGTGACCCATTGGGGTTATAGGTGTATATACAAGCTGGGGGAGAAAACCTAGTGTGCTCACACACATCACTACATAAATATATCAACACATACACTACAAGAGTTGGGAAAGCATACACATACATGCATGCAGCCCCACACACACAAGTAGATGAGGGGCAACGTCTTGCAAAAGCTCTATGCTGCTCAAGATAACAATATAAGCTAACTCCAAAGAGTGTAACCTTAAAATATAGAGCCCTTTAACTTTTATAGATATTTGAAGAGCTCTGTCCACACTAAAGTATCCAACCTACTGTTCCAAAGCCTATTTGGAGGTTGAAACAACATCAAAAAATATGAGAAATTTCATGTTTCTCAATTTAATGCTGCTGAAGTTTAGTCCTACTTGGCTTACAAGGTGACCTTATTTATGTTTGTAATAGAAAATGCAACCAAAAATAGGTCAGTTTACATGTCTTTTGGGCATAAATGGAGGAAATGCATAATCCAAATAGCGTCTTGAGCTGCAAAAAAATAGTACATCCTTCCTCCTTCACTTCCATGCTCTTGCTCCCCTTTGAATGTAGTATTTACCCTTTAATTGAGCTCTGAATAGTTTGACTCTATATTATTGAAAAATTTCTTAAACTTCCTCCAACACTCTTCCTCCCTATTTTCTATCATCATCCACAAACCTTCTCATGCGCTTGACATCAACATGGGTGTTGATGCAAAAATGCTAGGTTTGGGATTGATGATAACAAGAAAGGAGTTGAAACTTGTAAAACTATTTAACATGTAGATTGTGAATTCTTGGACAATTTTTGGATCTTTTGAATATCTTTTTGTGTACCATCAAAATAAAAATAAATGATGTATTAGAAAAGAAAAGAAAATTTTGGTAGAATGATGGTGTGTGTGAGTGATATTTAAACCCCCTAAAAACGGAAAATAAAAGGTGGATGGAAAAAGAAAAATATTATGGGCTAGGTTGGACAATGTGTATGTTGTGGGAAAGAAATGAAAAATAAATCTAATTTTGTGACTTGAAGAATGAAAAGAAAATTTCTTAGAGATGCAAGTGTAGAAGTATTCGTAGGGAGACTACTTAGTGTAGCATATGGGTTATCAAGAAAATAGTTTCTCATGCACACCCTTGTAGGGTGGCCCATATGAAGGAAATTTTAGATTTATTAATTGAAAGAGATGTGAAAAATGTGGGTCTTTGAAGAGGTTTCTAAGAGTTACTTGATGATGAGAATGCCTAAAATACAAGGAGCTAAATTTTCTTTTAGTCGACGAATGACACATGCAATGCAAAAGATAGGAAAGATTACATCTAAGGTATGACTCCCCCTCCCTATTGGTTGTACATCGTCCAATGGCAAAGACCATGAGAGGAGATTTCATAAAGCTTATGATGGATCAACATAGTTGTAGCATGCATCGGTGAGAGTTGCACTTCTTGAGATTCTCTGACAATATTAATGAACTATGTCCATGATTTTATGATTTAAAAAGTGGCATGTAAAACTCTAGCATCACCAAATACATGTCAAAGATGACTATTTGATTGTTCAAAGGATAGAACCTTGATCAACCATAACTCTTCTAAATCCATTAACCCTTGAAAATCAATGTAATTTTCTTTCCTTATTTCGTACATTCGTCTTATAACTAGTGTGTATTATTTGAAGAAGACAATCACCAATTTTACTTAACATCATGTATCTAAATTTCAAAAAAAATTAGATTGAAAGCATTGTGCCATGTCTCATGTAGCTTATCCAATAGAATGTGGATAACTATGTGTCTATAAGAGTGAGTGTCAGCTCAAAGAAAATGTGAGAATAAAAAAACTCTATACAAGTGATATGTATCCCCACATTACAAGGTATCACTCTTGTGCATGGGATTAGGCAAGCATGTCTTAAGGAATCCTGTATAATATGGCTCTAGATTAGATGCATACTTGAAGTGCCATTGATTTCAAGTTGTTCCAAAAGATATGGTTGTGCAATCACATGGATCTTGCATAAAGAGGTTGATTTTGAATCATTTGTAATTCAACTCTTGCCTCGAATGTTTAATCAATTCAACTTGAAGTTCTGATCGGCCAATGTTGATTTGGAAAAAGAAAAAAAAAAAAATAAAAAATAAAAAAAAAAAAAATATATATATATATATATATATATATATATATATATATATATATATATGCATGTGTGTGTATATGTGTGTGTGTGTTTGTAGAATTGGATGGGTGCCCTTTCAAACAATATGATTGAATTACAGAGCATGAGGTGCACATTTATCATGAATATATAAAAAGTAATGATTTTAAATGTTGTGCACACTCTTTCATGGTGAATGGATTTTGTTGATTAATGACTACTAAAGAAGCAACTATGGGATTCGGAAGAGGAATGGGATGTCTCTTCAGAACCCATATAGTGTGCCTTATATTCTTCTATGGTCGTGGTTGAGCATTTTAAGGTACCCAATTTGTTATGAACCTAGACTTTTGCTGTTGTGGTTGCTTTGCCTTGTGTTCACTTTTGTTTTCTTTACCTTGTGTTCTTTGCTTCTTATCTACCATGTTGGTGCAATAAGCAAGCCTAAGAACTTTGCCTAATTCTTTGGGTTACTCTCACCATGATTTTGTTGGCTAAGTTTCAAGTTCAAATTACTCCGAAAGTCTAGGCCTACTTTTAGGTGGATGACTCATCATATTCAAATTCAGAAAGATGTGTAAATAGACCATCTCTTAGTCACGGGATATATAGACTATTTTGTGAGTTTTCACCTAGGATTCTTAACCTACATTCTACTCACCTCAAGTGAGAGTAGTCCTCCATATCTCCCTTGTATCATAGGTGCAATATCAATACACAATATGATTCATATATCTTGATTACTCAATCTTTGTGTGATGTTATAGTACCTTGAGGTACATAGTGAACTTGTTTGATCTATTTCTTTGTTTGTGAGTATCCATTTTCTAAACTTTCAGTTGGATCACTTAGATATGCCCTTAGAAACCTTACACATGAATTTTTGTTGCCATTGGATAACTAAAGGTGATTGAGTCTACACTGCATCTTGTTCCTAAAAAATTGGGTTGACCCCCTAAACTTCCCAAACTTAGTTCTCACTATAGATTTTGGATACATTCATTAAATAAATTGATTTAGTTAGCTAGGCACTCCAATTAGATGTGAGCAAAGCTCTCTGGTCACTTTGTACTAGGTTGTGAACTATGAGCATTCTCCTATGACCTTCACATCCCAAAATAGAAACTTTGTTCAAAACTTGTGAAGTGCAAGCTATCTGTTTTGAGGCAATCATTTGAGGATGATGTTTGAAAGGACTTAGTTGTTCTTTGTGCATACCTTGGAAGCTATGAAAGTATATTAGACATTCCAGATGCTATCTTGGCTGATGTTGATTAGGTTTTTGTAAATACCCACTTATCTCTATCTAAATTTCATCACCTCTTTGCAGTGGCATCAGAGCAACTAAGCATCATTGGTGATGAATTTCCCTCATATATTGACAAACTAGATTGATTTAATTACTCAGCATGTTCACTCTAGATGGAGGCCTACTTACAAGGAAGGAATCTATTTGGTTACATATTTGGAGATGAGATGATGCCAACACTCAGAAGCAAGCACCAACCAATACAAGAAGAGTAGGAAAGGTTACATGCACGGTGCTCAAGGATGCTTTGGCAAGGTCATAGATTCTCAACTCTATCTCTGATTTTTTTACTTCCTCACATTAGGAATTCTAAGACATCACGAGAAACATGTAATGCTCTTGAAGCCTTCTTCTCATCAAGCATCAAGGCAAGGAAGAATCGATTATGGATGGAGGTTACAATACTCAAGAAGATGCCTGACCAAAGTTGATTGACTTTGCACCAAAATGGGCATTGCAGACCAACTTGGAACCATTGGAGAATTCATTGATGAAGAGAAAATTGTGAGGCAAGTTATCATTGGTATCAAAGTTGATGACAAATGGGAATCTTTCACCACAGCTATGGAACTTTACATAGACATGAAAGTTCCTAACTTCAACACACTCATGGAACAATTGTTCATGCATAAACTAAGGCTTATGAAGAATGGGTGCAACAAAAAAGGTAATCAATCCTCTACTCTCTATACATATAAGAATAAAAGCAAGAATAACAAAGGCAAAGACAAGAAGTTTGATGATGAAGGTAGTACCTCTCAAGCCAACTTTGTAGGTAGAGGTAGTGGATCAAGGGGAAGAGGCAGAGGAGGTAGATAAGGCAAGGGGAGAGCTTAAAGCGCATCATCATGTGCCATATATGGTCTAACCAATCTCGTTACGTGGAATTGTTTCACGAACCCAAGGAATCAAAGGGGAAGAAAATACAATAGAGGAGGCTATGGAAACCCAAGAGGAAGATTCAACAACCCTTATGGATATAACAACTCATACAATAACTAACAAGGTGGATACAAAGGAAGGAGAGACTACAACAATTATATAAACGATCAAGCTCAAGAAGAATCACTTCTTCTCATGAACATGACTATGAAGGAAGATAAGGCAGATGAGCATGCGTTTTATATAGACTCCGGATGCTCAAATCATGTGGCAGGCAATGAAGCTCTACCCTCAAATTTGGAGAACCCAAGGAATATGCATGAAGTCCAAATAAGAGATTACACAAGGCATCCAATTGAGAGGATAGGTAATGTGAAGACTCCAGATGGTGATGTGAACCTACTAAGCAGAGTACTCTATGTGCCTACTATCACCAAGAACCTCATCCATGTAGGTCAAATTCTTGAGAAGGGATTGCAAGTTAGATTCATGAAGCATGTAGCATTTGTTGAAGACTCACATCAAAGATTCAAGAAGATAGCAAGCAGAGAAAAAGATTGTTCACCTTTGTAATTCAAGACACCAATAACAGTGCATTGTTAAATCATGGCACCCAAACTATATGAGAGTTAGAGATTTGGCACAAGAGGTTAGCTCATATAGGAGAAAGAGCTCTCAAAAAAATTAGTGGGGATCAGAGTATACTTGGTCTACCAAACATATCAAAACAACATATGATATGTAAATGCAATGCTTGCCAATTTGTTAACTCACATAGGCAACCCTTCACCAAAAAAGGCTACGTACATGGAGACCTATTAGAGTTGGGCCGCACAGATGTATAGGGACCAAGCAAGGAGCCTTCAATTTTTGGATCAAGGTACTATGTGTCATGGATAGATGATTGTAGCACATGAACTATCTTGTATTTTATGAAGCATAAAGATGAAGTGTTTTAATGTTTTAAAAAGTATTTAGCTCTTGTGGAGAACAAAATAGGTAAAACCTTAAAGAGACTAAGGTCAGATGGAGGGGGAGAATAGTTCTCCTATGACTTTGATTCTTATCTCCAAGAGAGAGGGGTCAAAAGGGAAATCACCACAAGATATAGTCCTTAGCAAAATGGAGTGGCACAAAGAAGAAATAGGACAATTATAGAGGTTGCAAGGTCAATCCTAAATGAAAAGAAACTCCCCAATTACTTATAGGTAGAGGCAGTATCAATAGCTACATATTTGGTGAATAGACTTCCATCAAAGGCTCTAGATCGCATAACTCCATACGAGGCATGGAATGAAAGAAGACCTAGCCTTGATCATTGTAGGATCTTTGTGTGCATTGCATATGCACACATACCTTCATAGATTAGAGGCAAATTGGACCTTACGCCAAATAAATGCATCTTCATTTGCTATGGCCTTAATTAAAAGTTTATAGGCTATACAATACAAGCAACAAATATTTCATTGTAGGCAAGGATGTTGTGTTTGATGAAAACATTTAATGGTTTTGGAAGATGATTGCAGGAAGATCAATCCACCTTATGATCTAGATGAAGACGTTCCAAAATTATCATAGAGGAATAAGCATACACTTGAAGCATCAAGTGATTATGAAGATGATAAGAAGACTCCAAGATGAGAGGTCAACTCTTAGAACTCTAAAGGCAAAAAGCCAAAGTGTAGGAGTTGAGGGATGTGGCAAAATCCTCTCAACAAACAGTTAGAAGGTCAACTAGAGAGAAGAAGAAGAAGACAAAAAGGTATGGCTATTATACTTCATTGGTTACTAAACATTCTATATATCTAGCGTAGG